>JASVEL010008873.1:0-92245 GCA_032618575.1 Nicotiana noctiflora
ATAAACATTCATGAAAAGCATAATGAAAGCAAAGAACATAGCAAAGAAACCACTCAAAAACCTCAGAAACAACACGGTAAGGAAAATACATAGAAATCCTACTAGAAATACTTAGTAACTATAGTAAAAGTAAAATAAATCACAGTAAAACCGAAAATCGGAGAAAACCTAAGGTTTAAGAAGATGAACAATTCGAAAACAAAATCGACAAAAAATGTGGAAGTTAGATTGGGGCTGGAATTGGGCTAAAATTGAAATTAAAAGGGGCTACAATTTAAATAGCCAATTTTCCCCAATTTTTATTTTTATAAAATAGTAAATGATATTCAAAAATCAAATTAAAATATTGAATTAATAAAAAATGCATAAGTACTAATTAAAAAATATTAGAAATGATTTTGTGATTACAAATACTATTAAATCGAAAAATAGGCTAAAATTGCAGTTTCATGCAATTTTAGTTTTAAAAAACAAAATGGGCTTGTAAAATTATGTAAAAACCCTGTAAATTATATTTTTGTGCAAATATAAGAATAAAATAAATTATTCACCAAAATGACAAGTTTTGGGAATAAATATTGAATTTTATTGTGCAAAATAGGCCATAAATTGGTTTTAAAACCCTTGAAAAATTGTGGAAAATTACCAAAACCTTTGTGGATGCTTATATATGCATATACTATTTTGAAAGTACTGTGAGTATAAAAACACATAGAAAATAACTGTTTATCAACACTCGACGACAATCGAAATCACGTATATGGCCAAGGCCATCTCCAACGTGTAAATGGCTAAGGCCACCGTCGTCAATAAGTCGACCCAGCTCGACTGCGACAAACAAATTAACTCAACGACAGTCGAAGTCATGTATATGGACAAGGCCATCTCCAACGTGTAAATGGTCGTAAATGGTCGACCCAGCTCGACGACAAACAAAATAACTCGACGACAATCGAAATCACGTATATGGCCAAGGCCATCTCCAACGTGTAAATGGCTAAGGCCACCGTCATCAATAAGTCCAACTCTACTACGATTAACAAAATAACTCGACGACAGTCGAAATCACGTATATGGCGATGGCCATCTCTAACATGTAAATGGCTAAGGCCACCATCGTCAATAAGTCGACCCAGCTCGACTACGACAAACAAAATAACTCGACGACAGTCGAAGTCACGTATATGGCCAAGGTCATCTCTAACGTGTAAATGGCCAAGGCCACCGTCGTTAATAAGTTGACCCAGCTTGACTACGACAAACAAAATAACTCGACGACAGTCGAAATCACGTATATGGCCAAGGCCATCTCCAACGTGTAAATGGCTAAGGCCACCGTCGTCAATAAGTCGATCCAGCTCGACTACGACAAACAAAATAACTCAACAACAGTCGAAATCACGTATATGGTCAAGGCCATCTCCAACGTGTCAATGACTAAGGTCACCATCTTCAATAAGTCGATCCAACTCGACTACGACAAACTAAGTAACTCGACGACAGTCGAAGTCACATATATGGCCAAGGCCATCTCCAACGTGTAAATGGCTAAAGTGGACCCAGCTCGACTACGACAAATGAAGTAACTCGACGACAGTCGAAGTTACATACATGGCTAAGACCATCGACAATATCATGGCTAAGGCCGCCGTCACCAACGATCGCCAACCCTATTCTATTACGGTGCAAAGCACGTAAGTAACAGATGAAGCAGCACCACTATTGACTAAAATCGATTCCTATCGGCGGATAACACAAGCAACATTCGAGAAGCACACTAAAGAACCCAAAAAACAAGCAAGCATCCACTCTGTAGAGACGAGATACCAAAAATAAAATGTACAAAAAGAAAGAAACAACAAAAGAATAACTACTATTGTCATCAAAAAATATATGTACAACAGGATCTATTTACATCTCCAAAAATAGCAAAAACAAAATAAGTACAAGTCCCAACATGCTCTGTGATCTCGTTCGCCACCCCCCGCCGGTCCGTGCTCCGTCCGTCGTCCTTGGCCGATCTGTCATCTCTCCCACTGCCGTCCTCAGCCTGATGAGCTGCAGAGATCCAGGACCCAGAATCCAAATGGTTAACATCATCGGAATTATATCCCGCTCGGTCTAGGGAATCGGAACTATATCCACAGGCTTCACGGGCAACTCGAGCTATATGTCGTTGATCCTCCACCTATGCCTTAGTGGCTCGGCTTGTATCAAGGAATTCCTCGAACATGACCAGCTTAGCTTCGACGTACACCCATATCTCCTGTACCTCGCCATGCACACCCTCATCAGACCTGGACGCAACAGCCTGCTTAAGAGCCTCAACTTCAGACACCTTGGCATTGAGCTTGGCGGTTAAGGCATCGACCTCATCACGCAAATTAACGGCCTCCGTTGCTACCCCACGGCCAACCTCTAGTACATCTTCCTTTGACCGAAGAAGAGTCTCTAGCTCAATATTTCGAGCAAAAGTGGACATCAGATGGTCATCAATTTGCTCCAGTTGAACTACCTTTTGCTTCAGTTGGGCCTCCGACTACTCTAAGCCCTCACAAAAAACTTAAAATTGCGGGTCCTGTTTGAGCAGGTCCGCAAGCACTTGATGCTTGTTACGGTATTGTCCATACTTCTTTACCACCTTGTTGAAAGTGGCGGCCTTATTTTCCACTCGCTAACCCCTCTCAATCTCCAAAATGAGAGTATAAAGAAGAGGAAAAAGAAAAAAAGGCAAATCAGTATGCACCAAAGTTTACTTTACGATACATGAAGAAAATCCAAATATACCTGCAAGGCTGCGCCAACAACCCTCCGAGACAAATCCCTGTCGCTAACATCTTTTAACATTTCACGTTCAGTGATCGCACACAGTAGGGTCATATCCGCTGCGTCCTGCTCTTTGTGTTGCAACAGGTTATACCCGCGTGGGATCAGAATCCGGCGGTTAGATCCACCCGCCATCATCCCCACACGGGCTCGATATTTCCTCAATGCATCCGCATCCGCGGGGGCTACCTTAGGTTTCACCCTCTCTCCACAACCCGCTTCCTCAACGGCAGTCGACAAGCCACCCTACGAAATGCGTGCTGGGGTGGCATCGAGAACTGCCCTCCCTTGGGGAGCCGACCTCCCTGAACGGATGGCATCGGCCATAAAAATTAGCCTTAACTCCTGACGGGACTCGCTCGCCCCCTCATCCCCTACGGCTATCCCCTAGCCAAGCATTAATCGACGTCTTTTCCTTTTAGGTGGCTCTTCACCTTCGGATGTTTCCTCTGCGGGTCGTGGGGATGGCAGTGAAGGAGTTACTTCACTTGTGGATGCAGACTCAGGTTGGGAACCTCTGGAACACCATCACTGGGCGAGCCACAAGGTACGTACTCGTCTCCAGAATCAGTCCCCGCCCCAGATGAGGCAGCGACGTTCTTCTTCTTCTTATTTTTGTGGGCGCTCCGACCTGCCGACATGAATAAGTCAGGTAACGAAACCTAAGGAAACCTCTAAACCATTGTCAAAGGGTTACCTTGTGGGCCGTATTGCTCACGAAACGCAGACCAGGTGCGGCATTCCTCAGCAAACGGAATCACTTTCTCCACCCACGACCTAATATTTTCAATGAATCGAGGTGGAGAATCCCTCACTACAAAAAGGAGGAACGGGGGGAGGGGGGGAAGAAAATGAATTCATAATGGTCGTAAGATCAAATATTGCAAATAGTACTAAATTCAAGAAAAAAATACTTATGTTCTGGATTCCACCTCTCCGGGAACCCTTCGGAATTCGACATCAGGTGCTCCGTCCTGATGTAGAAGAACTTACGCCTGAAACGGCGGTTAGTCTTATCATCGGCCTTAACGACCAAGCCCTTTGTGCCACAAATTTTCAGCTGCAACATGGTACCCCTCATGGAATCGGGGCTGGATAACTGTAAGAGGTGGTGGACCGAGATGCTGCACTCGGCCCTGGCCGTATATGTGGTCATAATACGACATACTTTCAAAGTATAAGGAGTGAGCTGAGTCGGGCACACATTGTAAAAGCGGCAAAGCTCCTCCATTAGGGGGTAAATTGGGAGGTTATAACCAATCAGGAACAGATACTCGTAGATTGTGTAGTATCCCGGCCGGTGCATATTGGCATAGTCCGTCCCAGCCGGCACCATCTCCACATGGTTCGGAATCTGGTACATCTTCGAAGGTCGTCCAAGTTGGATTGTAATAACTCACAGTGATCCCAAAGAGGGGTCGGGCTCTTAGTTGGGAAATCTCTACGAGCATGTATCTCCTTCGGGAGGATGTTATCTATACTTAGAGGGACAAGGGGTTTCTCTGCCTTTCCCTTATCACCACCAGAAGATGGTGGAACCCTAGATGGGGTATCACCCTTGGCCTTTTTGCTACTTTTTCCACGTTTTGCTATGATATTTTCTATAAGAAATAAAGCTCTAATAATAAGAATTGTGGTTTCAAAAGAAATGGAAGAGTTTAGCAAGAAGTAGCAGTTACTGGAAAGAAAAATGAAAAGGGAAGTAGAAAGAGTTCAAAGGCTCGAAAGATAAAAAAGATTGAATCTTCCTCCTATTTCTAGGGCTAAGATGCACGGAAATCGAAGAGGCATGATTCAAAACGGGCGCGGGAAACCAAAATGTCACATTATCTCCCGAACCACCTCGGGAGCAAGTATAATCAAGACGCATGCCGGCGATGACATCATTTTGAAAAGGAGGCCACATATCAACGGATCAACAATGCCATATATTTCTTCCCGTTCATGTCACCGCCCCCATAGTGAGGTTAAATTTTCTAAAGATGGGGTCTGTATTTCCGTCCATTGAAGACGTCTACTGGATACGCCTCCAACGAGCGGAGGGACTAACTGTATGGGGTCAAATTTAGCCCTATATGCCTCTACGCCAAAGGGTACGCCCAGTAAGTGCATACCTGCTATAGTAAAGGCACGGCTCGGACGTAGGGGGTGAAGGCGACGCCAATTAAAACCATGCGTCCTCGCTAGGAGGACTCGACCACTTTTTATATTTTTGTTATTATTTTAAGGAAGGTCTCTCCCTATATAAAGAGGGCCTTCCCATTGTAAAAGGCATCAGTGTTATATTATTCTTGAATAATACAACTCTCTCATTCTCTCTTATTCCCTCTCTATCTCAATCTTAAACTAATAGCATCTCTTGAGTTCATAATATCATCTTAAAATATTAGATCTACAACAACAACATCATTCTCTCATCTCTAGATCTATTATATTTGATTACGATTTACCCTTTCATATTTTTGATTGTTTTTCTAACTAGCTTACAGAGTACATCGTTTACTTTTGAGCCAAACAGTTCTATTGTTCTAATTCTCTATAATTTTTTCCTTTAAATTTAAAATTTATTATTATCTTTATATGATAGTAGTATATTGCTTTTTTATTATTTTGTAGAATTCACATATATCAACTATAAAGTATGAATCAAGTTACTCTATATGTACTTCTTAAAAAAGGTTTAAAGCCTCTCAAGAAAGGTTAGCTTTAGGCCTTTAACGTTCGTGAGCCTATCCTGATTCGAATGCATCAATATTGTCTTTTATTTGAAGTCCCGTCGTCCATAACCGTTCATTTGCATGTCGAATAACATAGTATAAAAAGAAAGCTATATATATTTTAATAATAAAAAAAAACAAGACTCGTGGAGATGAAAATAATAAAATTTACTGTATATTTTCATGTCCCTATAACGAATAACAAAAAAAAAATACAATAGAATACGTTACATCCTTTATATATGTTTTTAGCTGGATGATAAATAGAATTAAAAAAAAAGGCATAGGGTTGAGGTTGAAAACTTCTCCTTCGTATAACTCCAAAGTCCGATTATGCATAACCAAAAAAGAAAAGAAAAAATCAGAGAACTTTAGCCATTTTTTTTTTTTTGAAATAAAATAGTAAGAAGAAACGTTCCTTTTAATGTTACTCTTAAGAAGAATCGATGACCTATGTAATATAAAATATAGAACTCTAATAATATATATGAAGTTAAAGAGATGAAAGAATAACTCCAGCAAATTTCTTGTGTACTTTGGACAAGTAAAATAGTTTAAGCGATATAAATACTTGTTCTCGGCGAATTCTAGAACTTCTACCACTCAATTCCTGTTAAGAAAATAGGTAGAGATAAGATCCACAGTATTTATAAAAGGGAACTTTTTATTAATTTTAATGTCCTAAATATTAGGATATTTTATCTAGTTCAATAAAGAAATATTTAGTAATAATTAAAATTTTACTTATTTTTAAAGTATTATATTACAATTTTGTTTAACGTGAAACTTATTATTAAAGTGTAAAAAAAATGCGATCAATATTTCGCTAATGGCTTTGCTCCTTTAAATATAATTTAGATAGATAGATTGGATATAGATATAGATAATTTGGCTTGAAATTTGTGTAACATATTATAATTACTGCTACATAGTTCAAATAATATAAAAAAATTATACTATAAGGTAAAATCTTAATTGTTTTTATACTCCTAAATTTTAGGGCTTTCGATATAGTTGAAATAAGGTTTGACATTTATAATAATACTTATAATTTTTTTAAGTCAGATATATATTAGGAAATTAAATGATTATTTTTAAATATTGAAAAAATAAGTAATTATTTATAAATGTTAGCTAAATAGTTAGATTATGGTGTAATGGCTTTCTGGCCATTTAAACTTGCTGTTTGTAAAGCCGATACACGAACTTATATTTTTCCCATTTGAACACTTCAACTTGACGGAATGAATACTAATATACATTTCCTCTTGAACGTGTTCACCAATCGCACTAACATGAATATCATGTTACATATTTGGTCTTTATTATATAATATGTGGATTTTTGGTCCTATATTATTTTTTCTAAATTGATGTTACATTATAAATTAGTAACATTATCATCTCCAAACACATAAGAAAAACATAAAAAAGGTTACCTCCGAGAAGTCATTAGTATCAGTAGCCAAAACTTGCAAAGCTATTTGCACTTCACTCACGCCAGCCTTGCTTACATATGAAATTAATAATTTTTTCACATAGATCTGGATAAATTGCATTCTTGAGAGAGTGATTACTAAATGAAAGAGTCCGAGGAAAAAGAAGAATTAGTAAAATTAGGAGTATAGGCGTAACTTCCTTCGCTGCCGCTGTGGACAACAAATGCATTGCCTTTGCTTATAAATTTCTCACCATTGTAATCATGCACCGAAGCTTTGGTGAAATGGAGCAAGCCTAACCATAGAAGAATTACTCCTGAAGCTCTAGCTAACTTCAACCATCGCATTAATCCTATCAGAAAATATAAAAAAAGTACAAGATGGGGATGGGAGTTTGCTTGGGAAAATGAGAGGGGTGGAAGGAGAGGGAAAACGAGTAGGTGAGAGAGAAAAATCTTTTTTTTCTTTTTTCTTTCTTATTTGTTTTTTTTCTATTTCTAATATTCTTTTAAAAGAAATAAATATATTCATGCACTTTGGCAACGTGATTTGCACACTATTTAGCCATGTCAGATGTGTCACTTTCACATAGGCTTGGTCAGTGGCCAAATGTGTTTATTAATATTCACTCCGTCAAATTGAAGTATTCAAATGAGAAAAATATAAGTTCATGTATCGGCTTTACAAACCGATACAAGTTTAAGCGGCTAGGAAGTCATTACGCCTTAGATTATTATTTTGTTCAAATAAATGTACTCAATGTTTAAGGATAAAAAAGACAAATTTATTATTATTATATATATATATATATATATATATATATATATATATATATATATATATATATATATATATATATATATATATATATATATATATATATATATGGGGCCTATAAAATAAGGGTGGTGTGGGTTGGTTTAAGTCATCAAAGCGTGCATGCTGTCCTGAAATCTCTCCCTTTAGCCAGCAAAGCATTCATCAATTTACAACCCAACATTTTTTAATATTTTGTTTGTTTTAGAGTTTTTATTATCAACATTTTCTTGTTTTAGATAGAGAAAATTCCCATAGTTCTAAGCTATAGGAGTTTTTGACGGAGAGAACCAATTCCGTCGCCGTTTGCCGTCGCAGACAATGGTGGATATGGGTCTTTCCGGATCTGTACTTGCGGTGGTGTTTGGCTTCGTGGCAGTTTTGTGGTTTTTCATTCATAGAAACGGTGGCCGCAAAGATAAAATTAATGGCCCCGCCACCGCCACCACCAGCACCACTACCACAACGGTGTATGATGGAGAATGCAGATCAAAGGATGCAAATGACGACGCTGACATCATCATCGTCGGTGCTGGCGTTGCCGGTGCCGCTCTTGCTCACACCCTTGGCAAAGTTTGTTTCTTTCTTCCTCATCCTTTATCAATTTATATGTACATCTTTTATAAAAAAGAAGCTAAATTGAGATTGAGGAGTAATTAGATTGATTGATTTATGTATCTGAAGATGAAGAGCATAGTTGATGTGATATTTCAAAAAGACATGAACTTGATTGGTTAATTTGAAGAAACCAGAGAAACAAATATTACTACTTCATAAGGGAAGCATTTGGTCTGAAGGAATAAAAACAGTATTTTTTACCCTACAAGTTTTTTTCTGATATGTATGAGAAAAAATGGATGGTTATAATATAGAATCAAGTTTTACTAGCTGGTGGTGACTGCAAATAGTAACTTAATTTCTATTCAAACTTGCTGTAAATCATAGGCTAAGTATGAAAAGAAAGAGGTAAAAATTGGATCTTTTTGAGAGACTTATGGTTATGCATTTTGGACTACAGGACGGACGTCATGTAAAAGTGATTGAAAGAGACTTGACAGAGCCTGATCGAATTGTTGGAGAACTCCTTCAACCAGGTGGCTTCCTCAAATTGCAGGAGTTGGGTTTGGAAGGTAAAGTTTCCAAATAATGTAAATTGTTGTCAATTCTGTTCACTTATTCTCTTGAGGTGAAAAAAAGGAAAAGATGTCTTAGATTTTTAGCTTCTTGTCTCCTTTTCTGTTGCATTTTCTCATATTTTTCACCTTGGCCTGCTGCAGATTGTGTGGAGAATATTGATGCTCAGCGAGTGTTCGGGTATGCTCTTTTCAAGGATGGCAAGAGCACTCGTTTGTCTTATCCCCTGGAGAAATTTCACGCTGATGTTTCTGGAAGGAGCTTTCACAATGGGCGTTTCATTCAAAGAATGCGAGAGAAAGCTGCATCTCTTCCCAAGTATGTTCCTTTTTACCATTTTTTCTTATCGATATACCTCCTTTCTTATATTCAATGATTTCTCTTGCTTGGATTATTCTCATTATGTTATGTAAACTTTTACACCTTCAAACAATTTCCTGCTGAATATATATGGAGGATTCAAATGGATGGCCTTAATAATTTGGGATGAAGGCATGGTTGATTGATTGAAACAGTAGTATCTCCGCTTTTATTGATTAAATGCTGCATGTTTGCTTTAATATTTTAACAGTGTCAAACTGGAGCAAGGCACTGTTACGTCTCTGCTTGAAGAGAACGGGACCATTAGAGGTGTTCAGTACAAAAACAAATCTGGTGAAGAGTTGAAAGCCTATGCACCACTGACCATAGTATGTGATGGTTGTTTCTCGAATCTACGGCGTACCCTTTGCGACCCAAAGGTAAGGACACTTGTCAATATTTCTCTTGGGTTGTTTTTGAAAAAGAAGATGGCGTTGGGTTATTAATTGTTTAAAAAGCTAATTTGTGAAATCTTTTGCTTTTACTTATTGTATGAATAAGAATTACTGTTTACCCAAGATTGCTTTTACTTTTATGAACATCAGCGTTGTCCCCTCCTTATGTTTCTCTTGATAATTACGATGACATGTCACATTGTATACAGGTAGAAGTGCCTTCCTGTTTTGTTGGTCTGGTCCTGGAGAACTGCCAGCTTCCACATGCAAACCATGGACATGTCATTTTGGCTGATCCATCACCTATCTTGTTCTATCCCATAAGCAGTACCGAGGTCCGCTGTCTGGTTGATGTACCTGGCCAAAAAGTGCCTTCTATTTCAAATGGTGAAATGGCCAAATATTTGAAAAGCGTCGTTGCTCCCCAGGTAAAGAACTGGTGAAAAGTTTGTCCTGAATGCCATACCATATCATCATAATATTATACATACTTTAGTTGCATGATGCTTAATGAGATGTTCGCATGGTTTTTCTAGGTCCCTCCTGAGATGAAAGATGCATTCATTGCCGCAATTGATAAAGGTAACATCAGGACAATGCCAAACCGAAGCATGCCAGCTGCTCCTCATCCAACTCCTGGTGCTCTTCTCATGGGAGATGCATTCAATATGCGTCATCCCTTGACTGGTGGAGGAATGACTGTAGCACTGTCTGATATTGTTGTATTACGTGATCTTCTCAAACCTCTTCGTGATTTGAATGATGCACCTACACTTTGTAGATATCTGGAGTCCTTTTACACCTTGCGTAAGGTAAAAATCATTTTAAATCTTTCCTCCCATAAACAAAAGATTTGGAGCCGGTACCTGTTTTCTACTTTAAGAATCCCTAGTGAAGTAAGAGCTCTATGTTGACTAGTGAGTATCAAGGATCTTCAACCCAAAAACTGATGTGCCTTTGATGATTTAACTAGCTATCAATCCACATATAACGAAAGTAATGTGAAAAGGCTTGGTTCATTCTAGTGTTCTATGATTTCCAACTCTCTCAATTCCACTATAACTTACTGAAGAGATATTCTGCTGCAGCAATATGCGAGACATAACCTAGAATATTATTTACCTTTCGACTTATTTGGCTCACATATTTTTTCTGCAGCCTGTGGCATCCACCATAAATACATTGGCTGGTGCCTTGTATAAGGTGTTTTGTGCTTCACCTGACCAAGCTAGGAAGGAAATGCGCGATGCATGCTTTGACTATTTGAGCCTCGGTGGAGTATTCTCAACAGGACCAGTATCTTTGCTTTCTGGCTTAAACCCTCGTCCATTAAGCCTTGTTTGTCATTTCTTTGCTGTGGCAATCTATGGTGTTGGCCGCTTGTTGCTGCCTTTCCCATCACCCAAACGTATGTGGATTGGAGCCCGACTGATATCGGTAGGTGTCAATCTTGTGTTTTTTTTTTTTTTTTTTTTTTTTTTTTTTTGCATTTAATATTTGCAGTCTTAACATGTTTTTGTATGACCTAGTATTTTGACCATTTCGTGCGATTCAAATACAGGGTGCATCTGGAATCATTTTCCCGATCATCAAGGCAGAAGGAGTGAGGCAGATGTTCTTCCCTGCTACTGTTCCAGCATATTACAGGTCTCCTCCTGAAGTGAAATTGTAACTTGGAAAAACAGAATAAGGCTAATGCCAGTGTGCCACCTCCATCAGTATTCTGGTTGTGAGTGTCTTAAGAGTTTAGTTCAAGTGTTACATAATTTTTTATGTTAGTTTTCTTTTCTTCCCTTCTCGTTTGTTCCCATGTGTATTATTAACTGGAAAAGTAAATACCATAACTTATTCAATCATATATTGATGTACTATGATCCCTTTTTGTTTTTCCTTATATTTCTGGACTATGGGCTTAGGATTGTATTCACTTAATTTTGCCAATTGTAACGCGAATCACTAGCAAGTAAAAAGGTGTGAGGTTTAACACAAATATACGTAGTCAATTTAACTTGTCATTGCACTATTTCATGGATGAAAGATACAATTTGGAAGAGATTATATAGCGTGGTTTAGATTTGTCAGTGGATGTTCATTAGATATACTACACCTTCACGTCTTATATTTTTCTCTTTCGGACATGGGCGTTATTGTTTGGTAACACAGATTTGGATATCTTTTTGACTCCACAGAAACCACTCTGATCCAATCAAATCACGTACTTGTCCAGACCCCTCAACGGGGCTAATTGAATTGATTCATGAGATAAGCAGTTATCAATAACAACATCTACCTAATATAGTCCCACTTTCAAAAGGAGGGCTAAGAGCTTCCTTCTTTCTTGCCTTTTCTCGGTTACTCTTTCCCGCCATTCTTGTAACTGTCACCTGTAATCCGCGCGATTTGACTACTTTTTAGTTGAAGAACCTAGTGAGCCGCCCGTAGGTTGTGCCACTGGTGACTAAGCATACAAAGAAATTATATCATTTTTATAATAACTAGCGACAAGCTGAGTATTACGACTACAGGGGGAGGTGTCCGTGGGTAAGCAACCGCTGCTTATCGATTAATAGAGCCAGCTCCACGGTATGAGGAGGATAATACGTACATAGGCCTTACCCCTGCCCGAAAGGGCAGAGAGGCTGTTTTCAATCGACCCTCGGCTTAGGAGAAAGAGGAGGAAAAAGGAAAACATTAGTGACTCCAGCAGAAATCGCATAAATAGTTTGTAGTTTGTTAAATATAAAATCATAAATTACAAGGCATGCAATGAGATAAGCGGTTATCGACCATCTAAATAGAACAAACACTTAATTTGGTAATTTGATCCAAAACTACGCCTTTTTAATCTTGTCAATCTATTACTCATAAGTTTGGCTAGATTCTTGCATAGTAATGACATCAAAATACGAATGATTTACTATTACAATGAAATAAGCACGAAGAGAGTGAAATAGACATCTGGGATTTGTCCCAATTTTGGAGTTGAAGAATAGTTGATTCACTATATTAATACCAAAGAAGTAAATCCCTTTTAACGAGTTGACAGAGTAAGCATGAAAACTGACCGAAGCTTAAGATCGAAATTATTGAATGCTACCTTGACAGAATAATTAGCAAAGAGAATGGCCTTCTAAGTTGACCTCACTATGAAGCTGTCAAGTTAGACCTTTAGTGTCATAATACTACAATGAACAAATATTTTCCAACTCATCTGAATATTACATAATTCAGCACCTTACATGGGCCAATTCAGCCTTGGCATCTCAGATATAATACAAGGCAAAATTCATAGGCTAATTACAGCCTCTATCTTTATTTGACATCTTGAGCTAACTTTCAGTGTACTGAAGCCTGTGTGATATACAATGTCAATCAGTATCTTCAGCAATTTACATCAGGAATTGAGCTCTTCAAGAAAGTAGCACAGTAAGGGAGTGAGCAGATGAATCCCGGGAAGTTGCAACCTCGGCTATAGAAGTATTACAACCTATGTTGTAGAAGTCTTCTTATGCTCGTGACACTTTTTTTATAAAAAAAAAAAGACTATTCTACACCGTATCATGAAAATCTTGGTAAAAATCGAAGAATACCAACAGACGAGATGCACCAGTCAACAAGCAAAAGGCTAGAAGCAAATGGCTTTCATGGTCGCTCTCCATCACGAAGGACCACTTGGATTGGCTAGACTTACATACAACATCAAGTGGAGAATGACCCTCTTAAAATTTTACAAATATTTTGCATCGTTTGTCATGGTTCTTTTATCGGCTCATGCCATTCTTCCTTTCCGACTTTATAGCCTCATAGGACTTCATAACTTCCTTAAACTTTGCTTCAGCAGCCTCTGCAACCAAGTCAGAACATGAGATTTTTATAGCCTGATGCAAGCAGTAGCACTTCTTTCCTTTTGTTTTTCTCAAATTTAAAATAGGTAGACAAGTATAAGAAATCAAATAGACTAGCCCATACAATCTACCTTTGTTTTGCTGATTTTGATCAGGGTGAAACTCCTTTGCCTTTGCCCTAAAGGCTGACTGCAAGACAAAAGAAAAAGTGCATTTAATAAACCTTTCCAATTCCAAGTAAATACTTTTACACGTCTGCGTGACAGAGAGAGAAGCAAAGCTGATAGTCAAAACTGAAGGACCATCGAGATGCCAACTATATCAGATGCCCTTGCAACTAGCTCAAATTGGATAATCAAATTACATAACAGTAGCAGAGATCAGTGAGTACGAGAATGTATAACACCCTATTATCAGCTTCAAGTGATCGGCAATGCCAGCAGTTCCAGATGATACTTGGCAACAACTACTTGAATTTGACGAGGCAGTCAAAAACTGGACTTTTGAGTCAATTATTTGTTTCTTTTCTTCTTTTTCCTACCACCTATTCTCACCATTTCAGATTGAATGTTTTTTGTTATTCACAAGGATTTTCAGAGTTGAAAATGTATAAATATTGTTGATATATATATATGAGAACAGTTAACCTACATTATTACGCATCACTCTGAAAAAGGTTTATCGCCTATTTGACCAATCTTTTTTTTGGTCAAAAGTGCTTTTTTTGACCAAAAACACTTTTGACCAAAATTTGAGGTATTTGGCCAAACTTTTAGAAGGAAAAAAGTGTTTTTGAGGAGAAACAAAAGCAGTTTTTGAGAAACAAAAGCAGTTTTTGAGAAGCAGAAAAAAGTAGTTTTTCTCCGAAAGCACTTTTCTGAAAAGTGCTTTTGAGAAAAATACACTTAGAAGCAGTTTTCAAAAGCTTGGCCAAACACTAATTACTGCTCAAAAGTGTTTTTCAATTAATTAGTCAAAAAACTGCTTCTCACCAAAAGCACTTTTTTTAAAAGTACTTTTGAAGAAACTCAAAATAAGTTTATTTTAGAAGCTTGGCCAAACATGCTATTAGAAGGAAAAGGTTCAAGTTGAAACAGAGGAGAAGCAAGCTAACATATGGAAGTCGTGCATATCTGTTCACCAATTCAAATAGACACACTCCAAATGGGATTACATCAAGCACAATTTACATCACCGGGAATTCTTGCTAGTTCTGCAATAGGTCTTAACTGAAGTATGCCAGAAACTTCTCTAGTTTCTTTTGTTGTAGCAATAAATCAAGATTCCAAGTTACTCAAAAGGTTCTGTTCTATAATGGCAAGTAGCATGATCATTTTAAAAAATTAAGTATTCCGCTAGATCAAAATCGATTGGAAATATGTTCTCTTCCGTGAGTTCAGATTTTTTTCTTGTTTTTGTTGTATCAGAGACAAGTGGCAGGCAGAAGAGGTAAAGCAGCTTAGCTTGCAGTCTATATTAAAGAAACTAGGACCACAAAAAAAATATAAGTTGTTGACTAATTAACAGAGCTACCAAATAGATGGGAGATGAAGTCATTAATTTTCATCTGGACAAGTATCATTTCATTTTATTATTCACCTTTTTCAGGCAGTATTTTTAAACATTAAGAGGCTACGGATGATTTTGTCACCTTTGCTTAGTACCAAAAATAGATCTACAAATGTTTTATTCAGAAAATTCATAAATATAGGAAGCAGCATAAAGTAGAAAAAAAAAATCATATACTCAGAAAATTAAGAAAAAGGAGATAAATTTTTTACGCCTGCACTCACAAAGGGGCAGCTGGGGTGGAAGCACACAAAAAGAACTTTATCTCCGTTGTTTAGTTTTCTCGACCAACCTCCTCCACCACGGAAGAGGTGAGATCAGGGGGCCTTAAAAATGGAGGGAGGGAACAAAGATTTAAAAACAAACAAACAATGGAAGGTACACATGCAAAACAACACTAATTTTCATTTTAATACTGGAAGAAATTTCAGACATTTCGGAGAATGATAAATACCTTTATCTCATCATCCGTGTAAGGTTTAGTCCTACACCTATCAAAATGGAAGGATCAAACATGTCAAGTTTCATGTCAATGTCAATATCATCACCTAAGAACACATCCACATTGTTAGAATATTTATGTAAATATAAAATAGTAGTAAATAGCCCTAATCTCATATGTATTAGGAATAGGACATGTTATGTATATATATATAGGGCTCATTGTATCATGTTTAATATATGAGAATAATATCAATAAATATCTTTTCCCGTACTTTCTCACATGGTATCAGAGCAATTGTGAGAGATTTATTGTTGTGCATAAATTCCAGCAATTCCGAGAAGAGAAATCAGTCGCTGGAAGCCTTTTTCCGGCGACTTTTTCAAGGCTATTTGCGTCTGCATTGTCTCTGTCGGTGTTGTGCAAAATCCAACACTACCACAAGGGTCGCCACTGTCCGGCAACCAAACCCCAAAAAAAATCTCCGGCAAACATAAGCCCATGCGCCACCAGAAGCCCATGCGCCGGCGCGTGCAGCACCCTCCGACCATTTTTTTAAAACATTTCTTCAGAACAGTTGGGTCGCGTACCAATTCCGACCCCACCCATACTGTTTTCGTTTAATTCCGACCACTTTGAATTTTTCCGGCGACTACACTGATTTTTTTCCGACAGCTACAGTAATTTTCCGTCAGGAATCCTTCATCTGTTTCAACGAGTTTTCAGTTGACTCTTTCTGTTATTTGGTGATAATACAACGATGTCTTTGGGAGTAGATGCCTACGGGTCTAAAAATCCAATTTCTGGCAACTCGGGTGTTATGATTACCTCAGAACCTTTAATAGGAAATTCAAACTACTTAGCTTAGGCTTCGTCTATCGAGTTGTGGTGTAAAAGTCAAGGTGTTCAAGATCATCTAATCACAAGTTAGTGAAGGAGATGAAAAGGCCAAAGCACTTTGGGAGAAGATCGATGCTCAATTATGCAGTATTCTGTGGCGATCTATTGATTCCAAGCTAATGCCCTTGTTTCGTCCATTCCAAACATATTATTTGGTTTGGGAGAAGGCTCGCACTTTATACACTAATGACATATATCGGATGACAAATTTAAAGAAACATGAATTAGATACGTCTACTTCGGACAAGTACATGCAGTCATGGAGGAATTTGAGAAGTTGATGTCAGTTTCTGCTAGTGTTGCAAAGCAACGACAAAAGATGTTTCTAGTTCTTAGTCTTGCTGGGCTTCCTAATGATCTTAACTCAGTACGTGATCAGATTTTGGCTAGTCCGACTGTCCCCACAGTTGATGTATTATTCTCTCGATTATCTAGCCTTGTTGCAGCACCAATACACCCAGTGATCTCATCACAGACACTTGACTCGTCTGTTCTCGCATCCAAGACTGTGGACAATCGGGCATCTCATACTGTGGAGAATAGACGAGCAGGAGGTCGTTTTGGAAGATCTAGACCCAAGTGCTCTTATTGTCATAAACTTGGACACACTCGTGACGTGTGCTATTCTTTACATGGTCGCCCACCCAAAAATGCCTATGTTGCTCAGACCGAGATTACAGGTAATCAGGGATTTTCTTTATCTGAATGAGAGTATAATGAGTTCTTCAATATCGAGCAAGTAAACAGACATCTCCACAAGTAGCCTTTATTGCTCAGACTGATACTTCTGCTGCTGGTAATTCTTTTGTTTGTGTTTCCCAGTCTAGTACTCTTGGACAATGGGTTGCGGGCTCAGCCGCTTCTGATCATATCTCTGGTAATAAATTACTTTCGTCAAACATTGCGTATTCACGGTCTCTTCCCACTGTTACTTTAGCCAATAGGTCTCAAACTAAAGCAAAAGGTGTTGGACAAGCGAATTCCCTACCCTCTGTCACTCTCGATTTCGTTCTTTATGTCTCTGGTTGTCCTTTTAATCTTGCATCTGTTAGTCGTTTGACTCATGCCCTCCATTGTGGTATATATATTAATGATTCTTTTATTATGCAGGACCGCAGTACGGGACATAAGATTGGAACAGGACTTGAATCAGAAGGCCTTTACTACCTTAACTCGCTCAATTCCTTCAAGGCATGTCTAGTTACAGATCCTCCGGACCTAATTCACATATGTTTAGGACATCCAAGCTTCAGAAGATGGTGCCTAGTTTGTCTAGATTAGAGTGAGAGTCATGTCAGCTCGGGAAACATACCTGAGCCTCCTTTTCTCGTAGTATTGAGAGTAATGCAGAGTCAGTTTTTTCTTTAGTTCATTATGATATATGGGGTCCTAGTAGAGTCAGTTCAACCTTGGGATTCGTTATTTTGTTAGTTTCATTGATGATCATTCAAGATGTACATGAATTTTCTTAATGAAAGATCATTCTGAGTTGTTTTCTATATTCCAGAATTTTTGTGCTGAAATTAAAAATCAATTTAGTGTTTTCATTCACACTTTTCGCAGTGATAATGCCTTAGAATATTTATCCTCTCAATTTCAGCAGTTTATGACTTCTCAAGGAATTATTCTATCAGACCTCTTGTTCTTATTCCCCTCGGCAAAATGGGGTTGCAGAGAGAACGAATAGGCACATTATTGAGATTGCTCGCACACTTCTCATTGAATCCCATGTTTCGTTGCGTTTTTTGGGCGATGCAGTTCTCACAACTTGTTATTTGGTTAATCAGATGCCTTCCTCATCAGATACCGTATGCAGTATTGTTTCCCCAATCACCCTTATACTCTGTTCCCCTCGTATTCTTGGGAGCACTTGTTTCGTTCATAACTTAGCCCCCGAGAAAGATAAGTTAGCTCCCCGTGCTCTCAAGTGTGTCTTCCTTGGTTATTCTTGTGTTTAGAAACGATATCATTGTTACTCACCTGATCTTCGTAGGTACTTTATGTCCTGTGACGTAACATGTTATGAGTCTAAACCTTTCTTTACCTCTTCTGACCCTTTTGACCACCTTGATATATCTGAGGTCTTACCTACACCGACCTTTAAGGAGTCTACTATAGCTTCTCCTTCACCTTCCGCCGCAGAAGTCTTACCCGAGTCTACTATAGCTCCTCTTTCACATTCCGCTACGGAAGTCTTACCCATTCCAACTGTTAGGGAGTCTAGTGTGGCTCCTCCTAGACTCCCTGCCACAGGAACACCGCTCTTGACTTATCATCGTTGTCCGTGCCCAGCATCAAGCCCAACTGGTTCACGTTCTGCACCTGACCCTGCTCCAACCGCGGACTTGTCTCTTCCTAGTACACCAATTGCACTTAGGAAAGGTATATGGATCACATTTAATCCTAATATCCATTATGTCAGTTTAAGTTATCATCATTCTTCATCACCCTATTATGCTTTTCTATCTTCTTTGTCCTCTGATTTCGAAGCATTGTCTCATCCAGAATGGCGACTAGCTATAATTGACGAGATGTCTGCTTTACATACGAGTGGTACTTAGGAGCTCATCTCTCTTCCTTGAGGTAAATCTACTGTTGGTTGTCATTGGGTGTATGCAGCCAAGGTTGGTCCGGGTGGTAAGGTTGATCGTCTTAAGGCTCGTCTTGTTGCCAAGGGATATACTCGGATATTTGGGCTCGATTGATACATTCTCTCTCGTGGCTAAGATAGCATCAGTCCGCCTTTTCCTATCCATGGCTGCTATTCGCCATTGGCCCCTCTACCAGCTGGACATTAAGAATGCTTTTTTGCACGGTGACCTTGAGGATGAAGTTTGGAGCAACCACCTGGGTTTGTTGCTCACGTGGAGTCTCGTGGCCTTGTATGTCGCTTGCGCCGGTCACTTTATGGTCTAAAGCAGTTCGCCATTGGCCCCTCTACCGGCTGGACATTAAGAATATTTTTTTACACGGTGACCTAGAAAATGAAGTTTATATGGAGCAACCACCTGGGTTTGTTGCTCAGGGGGAGTCTCGTGGCCTTGTATATCGCTTGCGTCGGTCACTTTATGGTCTAAAGCAGTCTCCTCGAGCCTAGTTTGGTAAGTTCAGCACAGTTAAGAATTTGATGACTCGGAGTGAAGCTGATCACTCTGTATTCTATAGGCATTCTGCTTCGAGTTTGTATTTATCCGGTAGTCTATGTTGACGACATTGTTATTACCGGCAATGACCAGAATGGTATTACTAAATTGAAGCAACATCTCTTTCAACGCTTTCAAACTAAGGATCTGGGCAAGCTACAGTATTTTCTGGGTATTGAGGTCGCTCAGTCTAGCTCAGGTATTGTGATCTCACAACGGAAGCATGCTTTAGATATTCTTGAGGGGACATGAATGGCAGGTTGTAGACCTGTTGACACTCCGATGGATCCGAATTCTAAACTTCTGTCAGGATAAGGGGAGTCTCTTAGCGATCCCACAAGATATAGGTGGTCGTTGGTAAATTAAATTACCTTACGGTGACAAGACCTGACATTTCCTTTCCTGTGAGTGTAGTGAGTCAGTTTATAGATTCTCCGTGTGATAGTCATTGGGATACAGTTGTTCGCATTCTTCGGTATATAAAATCAGCTCCAGCAAAGATTTATTGTTTGAGTATCGAGGCCATGAGCAGATCGTTGGATACTCATATGCTGATTGGGCAGGATCACCTTTTGATAGACGTTCTATTTCTGGATATTGTGTCTTAGTGGGAGGAAATTTGGTATCTTGGAAGAGCAAGAAACAGAAAGTGGTTGCTCGGTCTAGTGCAGAAGCAAAATATCGAGCAATGGCTATGGCGACATGTGAGCTAATTTGGATCAAACAGTTGCTTAAGGAGGTGAAATTTGGTGAGATTAGTCAAATGAGACTTGTGTGTGATAATCAAGCTGCTCTTTATATTACATCAAATCCAGTGTTCCATGAGAGAACTGAACACATTGAGATTGACTGTCACTTTGTCAGAGAAAAGATACTCTCGGGAGATATTGCTATAAAGTTTGTGAAGTCGAATGATCAGCTTACGGATATTTTCACCAAGTCCGTCACTGGTCCTCGTATTAACAAGCTCGGTACATATGATTTATATGTACCAGCTTGAGGGGGAGTGGTAGAATATTTTATGTAAATACAAAATAGTAGTAAATAACCCTAATCCCATATGTATTAGGCGTAGGACATGTTATGTAAATGTATAAGGTTCATTGTATCATGTTTAATATATGAGAACAATATCAATTATATTTTCTCCCGTGCTTTCTCACACACATTAAACATCTGGCATCCAGATACAGACTTCTTGGCACCTTGAAAAACTAAAACAGCTTTTATGTAATAGAAAAATTACAAATAGGGAAGAAAGGTGTATGTGTAATTTACAGAAGAAAAAACATCCTCAAGAGCAGCAAAACCTTCTATCCTAGACCGCCTCATCTAAGATGTAAGTGTTTAAGAACATAATGTTTGATATCATGATCTACATATGGTGAAAGTAAAACTCAGTAAAGGATTAAATCACAAAAATGGCATCTAACTATCCAGGGTCTGTAGAACAGATCTTCACCTTCATCCAAGTAAGATACATGGAGCACTTGGTAGGTTGCACCATTCACATCATAGGGTGTTATCTTTTTCTTATCAGATTGCAGTTAGAAAATAAGTCGAAGACGAAAATTTTAAGTATTTTAGTTTGTCATTGTTAGAACTAAATGGTGACTTCAAATTAAAGATCCCACGGTGCTGTAAAGGTGCAGCCAGTACTCCTATGAGTCATATTCTTTAAGGGTTGAGGTGTATGCTTTGGTGCTCGAGTGGTCAACAAAAGTACAGAAACTACTTATTTCTTCCTTTTAACCCCTTCTTCTTTATGTGTTGATCCAAAACGCCCCTAGCAAAAGAACTGGCCAAAATGCACGCCTCAGGCACCAACGCATATGCCTCAAACCAGAATAATGGAGATAGTAATGGTACTAATCACCTTTCGTTCTAGGACTACCGTCTTTGCAATGGAGTCTCTTTCTTTTCCTCTTTAGGGTAGTCTATTGGCTTAAAAAGATCGGGGGTAGACCATGGAGAAGGGTGGATATTTTCCCACAAGTATTAATAGATCAACTCAACATCCAAAAGCATATTACTACCTGTCAAGGCCCAAAACCAAGTAGTGATGTGACAATGCGTAGCTTGTATTGGCCCTAGGAGCTTCCCTGAAATTAGTTCCCCGGTCTCTGAATGATGTATCAGCCTTCCAATACCAGTCATTCCTTTGGGAGTGCTGATGATAAGCACCTGGTCCATTTTCTTGCCAGCTCTCGTAGCTCCTCTTATATTTGTTTCTCTCCCTATTGAAAACACTTTGCATACGGCGTATACGCTCCTATGAAAATCATAGAATGTTAGGTCAACAATAATCCCATGGTTAAAGGTAGAATACACATATAAATATCAGAATGAACTCACAAGTGGAAATTTATCCAAGATCTCATTACATTTTCTTTAGCTCAGATATGTTAGCCATAAAATCTAACATCTGTAGTTAACTGTGAAGGTCACAAATTATGAGATTGGAGGCAGAAACAATCAAAAATTCAATCAGGCAAATAAAGCATAGGTAACATTGAAGATTTGACTAGAAAGAAAGACGGATAAGGATGAGTGTTCGCCATTATTAGATGTCCAACGGTCCTTACAACTTCAGTGTATCATCACAAGAAGAACTAATGGCAAATTTTATTTCCAATCCCCAACCTTCTAACTATAAGATTTTCATAAATTTTTACTCACGGCTTATTTGAGATATTGGATCACGCTTATATCCAGCAGAAAAAATGGTATTTGAATTCTTTAGACATGGCCAAATTCATATTCAGAGAGCCATACATGCATTCTGGCGAATACACATAGGGGCCTGGATTCATATTCCAATCTCTTCATACTAGTTCACTTGCTTTTAGTTGAGAAAGACTTTGACAAAGTTCTCTCTCAATTCAATATAAGGAAATGAGAGTGACAAAAAATTGTTGAAGATGAAGATGTAGCTCACCACTCTCTCCATTTCTTCTTCATACTCTTCCCGCATCCTGCGATTATATCTTTTCCATGCTTCCTCCTGAAAACTTGTCCTAAAAGAACCCCCAGCTCGAGCTTTCCTTGCTGACTGCATCAACTTTTGCAATTCAAAGAAATAAATATTAGCTCAAGCCAAAAAAAAAAAGAAAAATTCCTCCACCCTGCTCAGTATTTACCAAAACAACTGGAGACTAACCCTTTTCTAAGCACAAATGTCAAAAAATCATGAAATTATCACGTACTCCAACAAGAAAGCAACTCCATATGACATACTTCATCTTATACATGCAACAGTTAATTAGAATTGAACTCGCACAGTAGAACATTGCAAGAAAACAGAAAAAGTAATAGTTATGACAACACCTCATTTCTCAGAGTAAACATACTCCCTGAATCATAAGAAAATAGCAGTACTAGTATTAAAAGAGGGAGACAGCTTTTTCTTTTACAATTACTTTTTATTTTTAAAATTTATAATGGTGATCTCTAAAATTTCTGTAATTGAAAAATATGCAAATTTTATTTCAATTTCAAAATTTTAAAAATCAATATCCAACTTCACATCGAACGAGTTCCTTTTTACTGTTAAATTCACCTCGGATGAGCTCTCCTCGAATCCCTCATTCTTATTTGAATACATGGAGAATATTTACCAATTTCATCTTCTTTTTATAAGCGATAAATTCTCACAGGCCAGTTGGTTTTCAAACTCGTTACGTGCGCCTGATCACAAATTGCTTAGCTCTTAACCACTGAACCAAAGACCTGAGAGCACCATTTATCAATCATCTTCTGAGTGGTGAATTATGTTTAGACGTGAGTAAAACTTAATATATGCCAGATATCAACGGGTCAGAATCATTATTTTTACCCTAAGGAAATGCCTGTATGAAGTCAGTATTTTGACGGAAAAAGACGCTCAATTTCAAAGACAAAATGACCAACCTTCCATTTCCTTAGGTTTTAGGGGCTGACTCACATATGTTGAAGATCTAGAATAACAAGAATATGCACAAGAGCAATTATATAGAAGAATGATTGATGCATTTTTCCGTCAGTATTTTGACGAAAAAAGACGTTCAATTTCAAAGACAAAACAACCAACCTTCCATTTTAAGAATGATTGATGCATATTAAACATATCAAGATCACATTTTCCTACCTTTTGATATTTATCTCTATCTTTTTCATGCGCCGAGGGTCCATTGGAAACAGCCTCTCTGCCCTCTCGGGTAGAGGTAAGGCCTGCCTACATATTACCCTCCCCAGACCTCACCTTGTGGGAATATACTGGGTTGTTGTTGTTGTTGTTGATATTTATCTCTATCGTTTATTTTAGATTGTGAAGATATGGCCCTTGTGCTTAACTCAACCCCGAAAGCTAGTTCATAAGGGAAGGATTGCCCAAGACCATATAAGGAGATCACAACCCATTCCCTCAACCAATGTGAAACTAATACCCCCGGAACCCAGGCATACCAACTAAAGCATGGCCAATATTACAAGGGGGACCGACCAAACAGGAACAGATCTAACACTAGTACAATGTGAAAATATGGTCCTTGGGCCTAATTCAACCCCAAAATCCAGGTTTTGAGGGGTGGGGGGGAGGGGTTAAGATTTCCCAAAGACCATTTAAAGGAGACCACAACCTATCCCTCAACCAATGTGGGACTCTAACATACATAATTTATTTATGAGTTACAAATACTGAATTTTCATAGAAAGGTCTTATCTTTTAGTTAGAGATAGTCTTATCTTTAGTTAGGGAAGTAGGTTTTTTGACTTGTGCAGTGTTTCCTATTTTATAAATAGGATCCTTCCGTCAGGAAACTATAATACAACAACAACTACCCAGTATAGTTCCACAAGGTGGGGTCTTGGGAGGGTAATATGTAGACAAGCTTTACCCTTACCTAAAAGGGTAGAGAGAGATGTTTCCAATCGACCCTCGGCTTAGAGAAGGAAAGGGAAAGCAACAACAAAAACGAAAACAAAAGAGCATTAGTAATTCCGGCAGAAATCGCGTAAATAGTTTTCTAAACATAAGAATTATACAAAATGGCATACAATAATATCAAACAGTAGCTACCATAAATAACTACCATAAGGGGGACACAATCCAATGCAAGAATCATCTATGAGTCGCCCTGACAAGCCTCACCCAACCCCGAGAAAGGAGTACGAAAAATTCTAGGAGCCCCTATACTACAATCCTGATACACCTCCAGACTTTTCCATCAAGGGCCATGTCCTTGAAAATCTGCATCCTAGCCATGTCATGCATAATCACCTCTCCTCAATACATCTTAGGCCTCTCCTCACGCCGACCACCGCCAGTCGCTCACAACTTCTCACCGGGACATCAGGACTTCTCCTCCGCACATGCCCGAACCACCCGAGCCTCGCTTCACGCATCTTCTCATCCACCGGGGCCACCCTCACCTTCTCTCGAATAACTTCATTCTTAATCTTATCTAACTTGATGAGTCCGCACATCCACTTGAGCATCCTCATAATTGATTGGCTAATAGAATACATCTTCTTTGAGAAGGATTTTTTTTGTTGTTGAGAATTTTCAATATATCCCCTTCTTCCTGCTCCATTCTTGCTCCCCCCCCCCCCCCCCACCCCCACCACACTCGGTTCTACTCACATTTTCTCTTTTTCTCATTCCTTCCCCTGATTTTTCATCTTCTATTTGGTGCTACATCAACGATTACTAGAAAAAGACAAAAAAAACAGATAAGAGTCCCTCAAAGAAACGAAGCAAAGGTTTGCTCACTATGACTATGCATGCAAAAGGAAAATAGCTCAAGTTGCATGGAGTTTAGACCGAGTGCAGGTAAGGTAACTCCAGAGTACACTAAAATTCCACATTTATCCAAAATGAGATTGAAAAAAGACGGTCATACCTGAGAGTACACATAATCCACAGTACTTCGTAATTGTGTAACCTGCCAAATTTCTCAGGCTGTGAGTTAAGAATCAAGAGCAACCAGGGAGGAAAAAGGAGGAAGCAAGCAAAGCTACAAACTCCTGTTAAAACTTTTCATTCGTTCCAACAGCATATAGAACACGAAAGTTTGAAGCTGTCAGAAGCAGAAACGACCCACACCAGTTAGCCTTGTGTATAAAAGTATCTGACCTACTCAACTTCAATTTGTACAATCCATTATTATAAGTATCCAAGAGAAAAATATGTTAAATATCCTCTCGTTTATAAAAATAAAAATATTGAGTTGCAATGCATAAAGGTGTAAGCATCTTTTTTTTTTTTTGGGGGGGGGGGGGGGGGAGACTAGTAAGGTGTTCACATATGTTATATCCATATCTTCTTTCACCTTGATTCCCGTTCCCCCCCTGTCTATAATATATGGTTTTAATCAATACAAGCAAGTATCCAAAGCTCTCAACTCTATTCTATCCTTCTTATCTCCCACACTTTAGTAACTATGTATAAATCCTTTGCACGAACTCCACCACTTCTTCTCATTCCCAATACTAGGTGGCTCTTTCGAAAATAATTCCTGAAATATTTTCTACCTATTTCTCGTGATAAACTCAAATATATTACTCAATCTATCGTTAGAAATGGAAAACACACGAGGATATGCATGCTTAGGTCTCCAGACAACTTATCCAACCAAAAATGTATATAGCAGTCCTACCCAACATTTTTTCAATAAGGGCCATTGTCCTGACAATGAGCCTGATGAGCTTTGTAAAATCATGTTTTTTCCATCATAATCTCTTTCCACAAACTTACACCATGAGAATTCGTACCGTCATTTGAAAATCTTCTTCCATTGCCTGATATTCTGTGTCTAGCCACAATCACTATTCTCGATAATGTCTCTATGTGCAAGAACCAATTTCCCTATTAGTGCCAAAATAAAAATATCTGAGCTCTTTATCACTAATCCTTCCCCCCTCTCCAAAGAGAGATACTTTCCTCTCCACCAAAAATCACATGTTTCCTTAATTCTTCCAAGATATCAAAGAGATTACCTTAGAGTTAGGTGGATTTGATGGGGTAAAAGTAATGCCTAACTCCTTGGCTCCTAACCGAGTAATGAACGTGTCATTCTGTTAACAAAAATTAAGTAATGGACAATTTTGCCTATTGCAAATCGGGGCACCAGTACTGTATGCGGTAGGACTCTCTGCTTTTACAGAAGTTCATAAACAGTAGATAATTTGAGGATTTGCCTAAGCCAATTCTTAAACTGAATTTCATTGTTCGAGATAACTCCTTTGGTAACAAAGTACATGCGAATAGGGTCAAAAATCTTGAAAAGTTCATTTAGCTCTCTGCAAGACTTGATTTCTGCGGTGTCTTCCTTTCCATTTTGTTAGCGGAAACGTAAAAGAAAGACCACAAGATTTAATGTGATTCGGATCAAATAATGCTACGTCCACCAGAGAACAATTGCCTTTCTATTATTTACAAAGGAATGAGAGATTTCCCAATTACACTTAAGAGAATTTCTCCCTTAGCTCTCTACTCACTACAATATATTGAATTGTTTTTTGGATGGTTTCTATAAATGAAAGAGTGCATCTATTTATAGGGGTAAGGACCTCCTCTTGATGTCATTGGTGACATCAAACTACCTCATCTCGATGTCATGGGTGACATCAAAGGAGGAAGCTTCCTCCTAGCATTCATGCCAACTCTTTTCACCAACTCTTCCAATTGGCATGTCATTGTTGACTAAACATAAACCAACATTTTCAGCATACCATTGGACTAAACATAAACCCAACATTTTCAATCTCCACCTTGGTTTGCGTTTCGAGCGTGCATGTGAACAACTTTGGCAAAAACTTCTAAGCTTACTGGACAATCTCGTTGTAAGAAACAAGAAGAATCAAACCATGGTTGAACATACCACCTCCACCTAACAACTGTTCTCTTCGGAATTGCATCAGTTGATACACACCCCCGCCAAGTCTTTGCAGTGTGCAAACTTAGCGAGCGGGACTATGTTGGTCAACATATCTGCAGCATTATCGTATGTGATAACCTTCACGACCTTGATAGTTCCCTCTTCAACAACATCTCGAAGGAAATGAAATCTGACATCAATGTGTTTAGTGCGCTCATGAAATCTTTGATTTTTCATTAGATGAATAGCACTCGGACTATCATATCTAAGAGTTGATTCCAGCTGAACCAAACTCAATTCTGCTACTAAATCTTTTAAACCAGATAGCTTCCTTCACCGCCTCCGCTACTGCCATGTATTCTGCTTTTGTCGTAGATAAAGCGACAATCGACTGTAAAGTCGACTTCCAACTAACGGCAATGCCAACGAGGTAAAGATGTATCCAGTTGTGGACCTTCTTCTATCAAGATCTCCTGCATAGTCAGAATCCACATAACCGAGAATTGAAATACCTCCACCTCTTTTTTGAAAGGTCAGACCAACATCAGAAGTTCCTTTGAGATATCTCAATATCCACTTGACAGCTTCCCAATGCCTCTTTCCTAGGCTGGACATGTATCTTACTTACCACACTTACAGATTGAGCAATATCTCGACGTGTGCATACCATAGCATACATAATGCTACCAACTACACTGGCATAAGGAGTCTTTGACATATGCTCCACCTCATCCTCGGGGCATTTGTAACTCTGAAAGTTTAAAATGAGGAGCTAATGGTGTACTTACAGGCTTGCACGTATGCATATTGAATCTCTCGAGAATCCTTTCAATATACCTCTTCCGAGAAAGATGTACAACACCGTCTTCTCTTGAAATCTCCATACCAAGGATTTTCTTTGCAGCTCCTAAATCCTTCATGTCAAATTCCTTACTCAATAGCTTCTTCAAAGCATTTATCTCTGTAATGTTGTTAGCAGCAATAAGCATATCATCAACATACAACAATAAAAAAATCATTGAGTTACCAGACATCTTCTTGTGATACACACGGCTATCAAATGCACTCCTTGAGAATTCATGTGTAGTCATGAATGCATCAAACCTTTTGTACCACTGTCTAAGGGATTGCTTCAAACCATACAAAGACTTCTTTAGTTGGCATATGTGATCTTCTTTTCCCTCGGCTAGGAAACCTTCAGGCTGATCCATATAAATTGTCTCTTCTAGATCACCGTGTAAGAAAGCAGTTTTGACATCAAGCTGTTGAAGCTCCAAGTCAAATTGTGCAACCAATGCTAGTAGCACGCAAATTGAGCTATGCTTTACGACTGGAGAGAAAATTTCATTGTAGTCAATTCCCTCCTTCTGACTGAAACCTTTTGCAACCAATCTCGCCTTAAACCTAACATCTTCCACTTCAGGAATTCCCTCTTTCTTTCTGTAGATCCACTTGCATCCAACTGTCCTCTTCCCCTTTTGTCGTTTCACTAAGACCCATGTCTAATTCTTGTGAAGAGACTCCATCTCTTCCATCATAACTAACCGCCATTGTGCAGCATCCTTGCAAAACGTTGCTTCAACATACGAGGAGGGCTCCAAATCCTTAATCTCTTCTTGTGTAGCTACGAACGCATATGCAATCAAGTTTGCTTGATTTATAAGGCGTTTCGGTTCTCATGTCTGCCTCTTCTCCCTCCCCTTCGCAATTGTGTATGGTTCATTAACAGCAAGTTC
This sequence comes from Nicotiana noctiflora, assembly GCA_032618575.1. Taxonomy (NCBI): domain Eukaryota; kingdom Viridiplantae; phylum Streptophyta; class Magnoliopsida; order Solanales; family Solanaceae; genus Nicotiana; species Nicotiana noctiflora. The sequence continues at coordinate 29,178 of JASVEL010008873.1, forward strand.
TTCAAGGTCTACATCTTTTGACTCATCTTTAACCTGAGTCTCTTGATCCTTTTCCTTGGTAAGCTCCACCGGAGGCTCCACCTGCTCGTTGTTCTTGTTTCCTGAAAACTCCATGGAAACTTTACGGGGGTCAAGTGTAGAGGATTCATCGAAGGTGACATCTCTACTAACTATAAATTTGAGTAAAGACAAACACCAAAGTTTGTACCCTTTTACTCCATCCACATACCCTACGAATATGGCCTTCTTAGCCCTTGGTTCAAGCTTTCGTTCATTAGCGTGATAATAAGCTAGACACCCAAATACTCATAAGTATGAATAGTTAAAGGGTTCACCTGACCATACCTCATTTGGAGTCTTAAAGTCAATTGCCGATGCTGGAGATCGATTGACAATATGAGCAGCAGTGTGAACTGCTTCAGCCCAAAATACTTTGGACATTTTGGCATGTATGAGCATACAACGAGCCTTTTCAAAAAGAGTTCTGTTCATTCTCTTGGCAACTCCATTCTGCTGTGGGGTATGTCTGACAGTCCTATGTCTTGAGATCCCATGAACCTTGCATAATTCATTAAACTCTTCATTGCAAAACTCCACATTATCTTTGCGAACATACTTGATTTTCCGCTCCATTTGATTTTCAACCAAAATCTTCCACTCCTTAAATGCTTCAAAAGCATCACTTTTTGCCTTCAAAAAATGCATCCAAACCTTTCGTGAGAAATCATCAATAAAAGTGAGAATATACCTCTTTCCGCCCTTCGATGGAAGTTTAGAGGGACCCCAACAACTACCTAGTATAGTCCCACAAGGTGGGGTCTGGGGAGGGTAATATGTAGACAAGACTTACCCCTACCCAAAAGGGTAGAGAAGCTGTTTCCAATAGACCTTCAGCTTAGAGAAGGAAAGGGAAAGCGACAGCAAAAATAAAAACAAAAGAGCATTAGAAATTCCGGCAGAAATCGCGTCAATAGTTATCTAAACATAAGAATTATACATAAAATGACATGCAATAATATCAAACAATAGCTACCATAAATAACTACCATAAGGGGACACAATCCAATGCACGAATCATCTACGAGTCGCCCTGACAAGCCTCACCCAACCCCGGAAAAGGAGTACAAAAAATTCTAGGAGCCCCTATCCTACAACCCTGATACTAGACCTCCAAACTTTTCTATCAAGGGTCATGTCCTCGGAGATATGCATCCTAGCCATTTCATGCCTAATCACCTCTCCTCAATACCTCTTAGGCCTCCCTCTGCCTCTCCTCACGCCGACCACCGCCAGTCGTTCACAACTTCTCACCGGGGCATCAGGACTTCTCCTCCGCACATGCCCGAACCACCCGAGCCTCGCTTCACGCATCTTCTCATCCACCGGGGCCACCCCCACCTTCTCTCGAATAACTTCATTCTTAATCTTATCTAACCTGGTGAGTCCACACATCCACCAGAGCATCCTCATCTCCGCAACCTTCATTCTCCGAACACGAGAGTTCTTTACCAACCAACACTCTATCCCGTACAATATGGCTGATCTAGCCATAGCTCTATAAAACTTCTCCTTGAGTTTCTATGGCACTTTCTTGTCACACAAGACTCCTGATGCAAGCCTCCACTTCGACCATCCTGCTCCTATACGATGAGTGACATCCCCGTCAATCTCTTCGTCCCCCTGAATCACCGACCCAAGATATCTGAAACTGTCCCTCTTAGCGATGACCTAAGCTCCAATCATTACGTCCCTACCTACTTCGCTCGGCTCGGCGCTAAACTTGCATTCCAGGTATTCGGTCTTAGATCTGCTTATTTTGAAACCCTTAGACTCGAGAGTCTGTCTCCATACTTCTAGCCTCTCATTCACACCGACCCTCGTCTCGTCTATCAATACTATGTCATCGGCAAATAGCATGCACCAAGGCACATCCCCCTGAATATGTCGGGTTATAGCATCCATCACCAAGGCAAACAAGAGAGGGCTAAGCGCCGATCCTTGATGGAGCCCCATAACCACCGGGAAATGGTCTGAGTCACCGCCCACCGTCCTAACCCTAGTCTTAGCTCCATCGTACATGTCTTTGATTACTCTGATGTAGGCTTCCGGCACGCTCTTCGCCTCCAGTCACCTCCATAGCACCTCCCTTGGGACCTTGTCATACGCCTTCTCCAAGTCGATAAACACTATGTGTATGTCCTTTTTCTTATCCCTGAACTGTTCCACCAATCTCCTGACAAGGTGGATAGCTTCTGTAGTGGAGCGACCCGGCATGAAACCAAACCGGTTCACCGATATAGATGTCATCTCCCTCACCCTCGCCTCGATCACCCGCTCCCAGACCTTCATGGTGTGACTTATTAATTTGATACCGCTATAGTTGTTGCAACACTAGATATCCCCTTTGTTTTTGTACAAGGGCACCACCGTATTCCACCTCCACTCCTCCGGCATCCTTTTAGTCCTGAAGATCGCATTGAACAACCTAGAGAGCCACTTCACTCCTGGCCTACCCATGCATTTCCAGAACTCCACTGGGATCTCGTCAGGCCCGGTCGCTCGGCCCCTGCTCATCCTTCGCAAAGCCCCTACGACCTCATCCACCCTAATGCTCCTGCAGTACCCAAGGTCTCTATGGTGCTCTGAATGCCCCAGCTCCCCAAGCTCTATGTTTCGATCCCCCTCCTCGTTAAGAAGATCTCGAAAGTACGTCTGCCACCTCTGCTTGACATGAGACTCACCCATCAAAACTCTACCATCCTCGTCCTTGATGCACCGGACTTGGTCTAGATCCCGCGCCTTCCTCTCCCTTACTTTAGTTAACTGGAATAACTTCTTGTCCCCGCCTCTCTCCGCATAAATCTGAATGGATGTAGTCTAGCACTCCTATTGTCTTGTATTTGCCAGTGCTGAAGCTGACCTTCTTCTGCTTCCCTAGAACGCAGTGCTCACAGAAGTCAAATGTGTTGATCTTCTCACCTTCCAAAAGGTTACGATTGCTCAACATCTCCAGTCCACGTGCGCTCATATGACCCAGTCTCATGTGCCATAGTCTTGTCTTGCCATCATTAGATAACTGCATTGTAGATGCATTTGCAGAGCCAACAATGATGCTTCCGGCCAATATGTAAAGGTCGTTCTCCAGCTTGCCTTTCAGCATGACTAAAGAACCTTTAGTCACCTTCATAGTTCCTGTTTCGCTCATGTACCTGTAGCCTTGTTCATCCAGACTACCCAAGGAGATCAAATTCTTCTTTAGATCGGGAACATGAAGGACTTGTGTAATAGTCCTCACGACTCCATCATGGCAGCGAACTCAAACTGAGCCAATGCTAATTATTGCACAAGTTGCATTATTGCCCATTACTACGGTTCCTCCACTTTTCTCATAGCTGCTAAACCAGTCTTTTCGGAACGTCGTATGTAGAGTACAAGCAGAGTCTAACACCCATTTGTTTCCATAGTTACTATTATTATATGATGTTGTTAATACATAATCATTATCAAAATCATGTACCTTTTCAACCGTAGATGCACTCGCCTTTTCCTTGGACTTTAACATTGGGCAATCTCGTTCAAAGTGCCCCTTCTTGCCACAACCCCAACACTCTGTATTTTTCTTGTTCACACGAGACTTTGATTTGTACGTTGATTTGCTCTTTCCCTGTTGGCTAGTCCGGCCTCTCACAACGAGCCCACTTGCCTGGTCATCTCTGTCTCCTTCAATGTGCCTCCGCACATCACTAGAGTTAAGTGCCTACAGCACTTGATCAAGCTTGATAGGCTCCTTGCAATACATTATTGAATTCTTAATATTACGATATCTTGAAGTCAATGAAAATAGCAAAACACATGCAAGCGTCTCCTCCTCCCTTTTAATTCCTGCAATCAGCAAGTCCATGACAAGTTTATTGAACGCATCTAAATGATCTTGTAACGAAGTACCTGACCCCATATTAAATGTGTGAAGACACCGTTGTAACAACATCTTTGTTGTCACTGATCGGTCTTGGTATAGCCCTTCTAGCTTTTCTCATAACTGTTTGGCCGTCTCTTTAATACTTGTACTCACTTCACAAAGCGCGTTAGGTGCAAGGGATAGTTGGATTGCACTCAATGCATCCCCTTCAATCTTCTCCTTGTCGGGAGCTGATATATCCTTAGGATACTTCCGTCAATAGCATGGATTGAACCTTCCCTCCGCAGTAACGCCATCATCTGGATCTTCCAGATGTTGAAGTTGTTGCGTCCACTGAATCTATCAATTTCAAACTTCATGGAACTCATCTTTGCTTGTTCTTTCTCCTTGGATCACTAAAGAATCATGTCGCTCTGATACCAATTGTTAGCGGAAACGTAAAAAAAAGAACATAAGATTTAACGTGGTTCGGATCAAAATAATCCTACGTCCATCAGAGAACAATTGTCTTTCTATTATTTACAAAGGAATGAGAGATTTCCCAATTGTACTTTAGATAATTTCTCTCTTAAATCTCTACTCACTACAATATATTGTATTGTTTTTTGGGATAGTTTCTACAAATGAAAGAGTGCATCTATTTATAGGGGTAAGGCCCTCCTCTTGATGTCATTGGTGACATCAAAGAAGAAAGCTTTCTCCTAGCATTCATGCCAACTCTTCCAATTGGCATGTCATTGTTGACTAAACATAAACCAACATTTTCACATTCAATAGTCCCTTTAGGACTTCAGAAAATTTACAAGTTATTGAGCCCTCCCCCCCCCCCCCCCACCACAAAAAAAACAAAAGAAAAAGAATTAACAGAATGATCACCGTTCCAAAGCTGCAGCACATCAGCCCGTTAGCAAATACATCACTGTGTTTTCTAAATAGATAAACAATAATATTGGCGGAATTACTGCTAATTTTGAAATCAAGCAAGGCATAAATTTACTTATAACTGATCCTAAAACACAGTTAACCTGATCAATCATAAACTTTGGTTCTTCCACCCCCCACCTAAAATTACTCAATAAAGCACAGAACTTTACACCAAAACCACTGAATTTCACCAATACCCAAATACAAATTAATGAAAAACGGTATGAAAAGCAAAAAAGCGACATGGTTAAGAACTTACAGCAAAGGTGGTGGCAGTAGCTCCAATTAACGCAAAAACAAAAATACCCCAAAGTCTCATCTCCTCTTTTTCTTCGTAATGTTTTTCGCCATTGTCTTTACCGGCTTTTTCATTACCCATTTTTTGATTAGCTTTGACAAAATTCACACCAAAATTGTAATCACTGAAGTAAACAGCAAAAAGAGCCGACGAAACATGCTATGTCCATAACAGAATCCAAAACCTTTGATGTTTTTCTTCTACACCGACTTCAGATGAAAATTGAAATTGTTTCTTCTTTTTTCTTTCAATTTCTGTTTTTATTCTATGTGTGTGGTTTTAATTGGTTGTGTTAAATCCCCGCGACCCGATAGTGCTCGTCGGACCTTTTCCGGGTCAACTGTTAATTTCCGTATAATTTCACATAAGAATATTTGAGCTCCCCATTTTTTAATTTTATAGCCCATATTTCAATTTATAACTAACTAGCCCAAAAATAATAGGCTAAGATTCAATATCCAACTCTAATAGATTCTCAAAATTACCATTTAATTTTTAAAAATGATTGCTCAAGCTTTTAAGTTAATTTTCGAATTATTAATTGTGACCCAAATATTAATTCAACAAACCAAATCCATTTGGTAGTAAAAATTAGATTTTTAACAACCTTAAATATGTGGTTTAAATTTCAAATTTGATTTTCTGAGAAATTTGGAGTGAGTGTTATTTAGACTTGTTAGAAATAGTATAAGGAGTTTGTATATAAAATTTGAAGTCATTTAATTGAGATTTGGATTAGTTTTGAACAGGAATTGCAGTTGAAAATCGTGGAAGAAGTTCATCTACAGACGTTTGTATAAAAGTGTGTAGAAGTGTATAATAGTGTATACGATGTGTTTATACACTCATATACACTATTATACAAGATTATACATAATTATACCAAAAACCGACTTCGTCTTCTTCCTTGCGTTTTTTCTGAAATTTAACTCAAATCTTGCTCTACTCCAAATCACTTCAAATTTAAACTTTGAACTCCTTTTGATATTTTCAATCAATTGGAACAAGACCCAATCCAAACAACTAAGAATTACAAGAAATTCTATTTTCTAAAGCAAAGCTTTGAATGCCCTTTAATAATGGACTTTTACTCTTCAATTTTTTTACATTGCAATCAGGTGATATAGGGGGAGAAGCAGTAATGACGGATGGCTCATTGAAGTATATGTAAAAAAAGTGATAAGAAGAAAGAGTGAAAATAATGGTTGTGAAAACACATATTTAACTCCATAGCTTTTAAAAGCAATGGTTATAGGAACATATATTTTGAATTTGCAAGACCTAGTATTTTTAAAATATGTACAATATAGGCTAGGTGGGGTAAAACTTAAAAATATGGGCTATTTCTTGTTATGGTGTGAAGTCATGTATATTTTCTTGTAATTCTTTCTATTTAAAATTTGACTTAATTACACTTAGTATATCAAATTACCAATTTTATACCATGGTATATTTTAAGGGTATAATTAATGCAGCATACATCCCTCCTTAATTCAAGGTACCATATATCTCACTCCTCTCACATTTCTCTCTCACAAACTCTCACCCTCACCCACATTTATATATCGTTATTAAACATAAACATGTAATAATATAATTGCTCGAAATTTGTCGCATCACAAATTTCAAGAAATATTATTGTAGAAGTGTATTGGCCATGTCCATTTACTTGTGGATTATACAAAGTAACGATGGTTGAGGCACCTATAAATTTATTTATTGCCGGGAAAGTTTTTATGCTAATACCTGCAAACTAAAATAATTTAAAATTTAATTAATCAATTCTCACTATTAATTAGGATTAAATTTGTCGCCTATAATAATAACAATTTATATTGATGAAAGGTAACTGATACTCAGTGAAATAATCAACTTGATCAACATATTTGTTTATTTGTTTTGCCCCTCTATCTTTTAAAATAATATTCTCCTCAACAACCAACAATCCCATTCAATTGTAGCTTAATTGGTATTTTCGACATAATTATATTTTTGTAGAAGATTTTCTAGAAGTTTTTGTCGTTTTGGATTTGTGAAAATAGAACACGATACAAATAATCTACAATTCATCTACAAATAGTGTATACTGAATTTTAATATTTCAATTCTCATTCGATTGTAGTTTAATTGGGATATTAAACATAATTGTATTTTTTGCAGAAAATTTGTAGAAGTTTTAGTCATTTTTTATTTGTAAAAAAACAGAAAACAAAGCATCTACTTAGAATATAAATAATCAACAATTTATGTACAAATAATCTACAAACTGGTACATTGAATTTTTATATCCCAATATCCATTCAATTGTATCATAATTGGGATTTTTGATATAATTGCATTTTTTCAAAAGATTTGTAGAAGTTTTAGACATTTTTTATTAGTGAAAACAGAAAATAAAGCATCTACAATCAGAATACAAATAATCTACAATTTCTGTAATATGTCTTCTTCTTCTTATTCTTCGAGTTTCAAACTGAAATTTAGTCAAAATAAAATCTAATCTTCACCAAAACCCCTTAAAATTGAGATATAAACTCCAAATCATATTCCCGATTATTTTCAACAACACTCAATCCAAATAAATAATGATTTTTGAAAACCCAAATTTAAATTCAAAGCTTTCAAGCTTTTTAATGGCTGTCAATGGTGGAAATAATGCTCTCTTTTTATTTGCTTTGTATTACTGAACTTTGCGATTGAGAAATACAAAAAGACGTAGAGAGAAGTCGATATATATATATATATATATATATATATATATATATATATATATATATATATATATATATATATATATATATATATATATATATATATGTATGATATTTGGATAATTTTTTGTATTATTGATCTGGCAAATTACTAATGATTTCGTAGATAAATGAAACCCGTCACTAGTATTAGCCAACAGTTTGTTTCAAAATTTACATGACGGAGTGGATCTGCAAATATTAGGAGAAGGGGTGATAGAAGGTGAAGTTTCAACCATTAAAGATCAAAAATTTTGTTCCAAATGGGTAAAAAGCTAATTCAGATGGTATAATTAGCCAACTAATTTAGCTAAAAACAATTTCCTAGTTAATATTTGGTATTGTATTTAGTATTTAATGAATGTTATAATAATTGTAGAAAAATTGTGAACATGACGGGTAAATATGAAACTATGTACTTTTTTGGTAATAATATTTCATATATGGTATAGGAAGGAAAAAGTCTTTTTCCTTAATGTAAAAGTAAAAGTAACAAATTTGGACTTTTATTTTGATATTGAAGCCATCATGATATCTATCTAATTAGGGGAGAAATTCAAAAATTGCTAGATTTATAACTGGTCGTTCAAAAATAGTCCAATTTCAAAAGTAATTAAAATTTAGTCACTTTTTATGTAAAGATAAATCTGCGTGAAAATATTGTTCAAAATATTGTTCAAAACCCGAGTATATTATGCTGGAGTTCCAACATAAGTATACTTGAACTCCAGCATATTTAATTGAAGTTCCAAGATAAGTATGCTGGAATTCCAGCATGATAAATTGGAGTTCCAGCATAAGTACACTAAAACTCCAGCATAATATACTAGAGTTCCAGTAAGTATATTGGTCCAGTATAATATATTGGAGTTTGGAGCACCAGTGCTCAGTCTCCAGTATATTATACTGGAGCCACCAAAGTATATCGGTCCAGTATAATATGTTGTAGTTCATACATAAGTGCATCGTACTCTAGTATATTATGCTAGATCGGTCTCTATTGCAGCAAAATAGTGGCTATCTTTATTAACTTGATAAATAGTGGCTATTTTTCATTGGCCAGTCCGAAAACTGGCTATACCGTGCTATTTATACTCTAAGTAGAGGTGTTTATGGATCGGTTTTTCCCTAAAAAGAAACCAAACCAAGTAAATCGGTTTTTTAAATATTAGAATCAAATCAAACCAATTAAGTCATTTTTTTAGATTCGGTTTATGTTGGTTTTTTCGGTTTTTCGGTTATTTTTCATTTTTCTTAAATATAAGACATACACTACCAAACACATATTCTGGCGATCAAATTTTCAATGTAATACTATCAAATCAATTGACCTTTGAGAAATCTATTATTTATCAAGATGATAATTGAATTAAATAGCGATGGATAATTTAAGGACTCAATTAAAAAAATATTATTTTTAACACAAAAGGGATTCTTACACTAAACAAAAGAAAACTACCAATCAAACTAGAATGTAAAGGTAAAGAACTATATTAAAAGTGCAAACTATTAATATTTACCATATATTTTTTGAAACTTTGTATAAAAATGTCACGATCCCAAACTCAGTCGTGATGGCGCCTCTGAGCACGTAATTTTTGCCCTAAGCAATAAATTCCAAAATTAAAATAAATAATATTTTTATGTGCAATTACATGTTTTGATTGAAATAATATGTATTTGTGTGTGTGAACAATTAGAAATTAAAATTAGAAAACTGAAAATATAGGTTAAATACAAGTATCACAATTAAAGAAGTTAAAAGGAAAATTGACAAAAAGAGGCAATAATGATGGAAATTAGAGAAAAATAGTAGAAAAATGTCAAAAAATATCAGAAAATTAGTGAAAATAGGAAATTGAATAATTGAAAATAATAATTAAAAAAATGAAATACAAAAGAAAATACCACAAAAATAATTAAAATATAAAGAAAATACAAAAAAATAGAACTGGGCCAAATACTAGCCTAAGTGCATTGGCCCAAACTAGTTGAGAGATCCGGTCCAGCACACTTGAAATAATAATTATCTCAGCCGTTCATCACATTAAATCCAACGGCTGAGACTTTATCCGGAATTAATTAATTAATTAAAGTAGGAGATCAAATCCTAGTCGTTCATGCCTTAAGATCTAACGGGTATGAATTTGTCTCTCATTTAAATGAGACGACGCCGTTTTTGGGGGGCATTTATTCCTGGCCATTGATCTCATTTGATCTAATGGCCAGGGATTGAGTAAGTGTAATGGGTATTTAAACCTAGTCTCAAAGAGACCGGCCGCCCATTTCCAAAAATCTAACCCTAGCCGCCTTCTCTAACCCCTCCATCTTCTTCTTCTCGAACATTCACTGGCCATGGAGACTGGCCGCCTCTCATGGTCGTCTCCGGCCAACTCTCAACCCCCAAACCCTTCTCTCCTTCTTCTCCACCATGAACCACCTTGAAAACTCCAGAAACCACAAGAAAAACCAGCTTCTTGAAATTCTGGTCATCGGAGTTTCTCTCCGGTGACCAAACCTATGAGAACCACTCCCAAATTAACACCACTTGACCTTCATACCCTGATCTATCACCCCCCACAAAAGGTTTTCTTCGAATATCTCTCCAGATGCTCGAATATTCCAAAATAGGTCGCCGGAACCCTAACTCCGGTCGACCTAAAAATCAAACCCTAAACAAAACCCTTCCCTTATGATACCCTGAACCCATCTCTACCACTAAAATAATAAAAAGACTTCAACTTGAATTCTGGAAAAAAGAAACGAAAAAAAGAGTCTGGAAAAAAGACTTCAACTTGAAGTCTGGAAGAAAAGAAAAGAAAATAACAATAGAAGGGGAAATAGCAGAGGAGACAGATCCTACAAAGCTAAGTCCCCTCCTCTCATTTGTTTGTTTTTATGATTTTAGAATTCTTTCTTGTTTTCCTTGTTTACATGACTCATATTTATCTTCTTTAAGTTTTAGCATGCCCTTTGTTTAATTTCTTTTCTTGTTAGTCGTTTAAGCCATTGCATGTTTAGATTAGTTTCATCTTCTGAAATAATCTATGTTTAGTTATGTTTCTATGTTAGTATCATGTCTTCTTTGAGCTTCTTTGACAAGTTCTACCTATCTATGCTTAATCGAATACACTCGAGCATGATTAGGGTTTTTAGCAGTCTTTGACATGAGAAAGTTCTGACTATGCCTGCTTTATGTTTAATTGATATACTTTGTTTGAAATCTGGATTATAAGTCTGTTTGATTGAAATTCAACAATATTCAATCTCTTCTCTGAGTTTTGGTTAAATGACAAGAAATTCTGATTTTTGTGGCTATGTATGCAATTTAATGTGAAAGGGGCTATGTTTGCAATAATTTTGTGTTAATTGATTGCTGTTAAGCCTAATGTACTTAGGTGATATTGGTTATAGCTGTAATAGTGTGGTAATTTGAGAAGTGGCTAAGTCTGAAAATATGTTTTAAGTAGTTAAGTAGGTTAAAAATGAAAACAACATAAAAAGGGGTCATAATTGAAATAAGTGATAAGAGTGGTCAGTCTTGTAACTGACCAACTCTGTAGTTCTTTAATTTTGAATTCATTGGCTAAGTTTTAAATTGGTTAAATTTGTAATAAGCTGACTTAAGTCTGAAATTGGCTAGACTTGCAAAGTCTTAGCTGGCCTGTTATAACTAATTGGCTAAAATTGCAAAGCTAAATCCAAACATTGGACTGGCTAAGCCTTAAATGGAATAGATTTGGATAAATAAGCTGGCTAGTCTTGCAAATTAACTCTAATAACAAAAAATGAAAGAAAGAGGCTAAAATTGAAATAAGTTGAAGCTCAAATCTGGCCAAGTCTTAAATGACTCATTAATATCGGCCAGAAGTTAAATAATAACTAAAAAACAACATACCCTAACCTGGACAGGGTCGGGTAAATAATAAATGCCATTAAGGGCATAAGAGGAATAGAAAATGGCATAATTGTGGATTTAATAGAGCCTATGAGGACATTAAAGACATTTAGGCCTATGATTTCTGCAATATTGCACAAAACTAAGGGTATAATAGACCCAAATAAAAGGCAACTTGGTAAATAACCTTAGCAAGTGGGGGTACACTAGTAAAAAACCCCAAAAAGAATCAATTAGAACCTTCCAGCACATGTTGGAAGGCAAATTCAAAAGCGAAAATGGTAGTGAAGTGTAGCAATTAAAGGAATTCATGGGAGGAAACTAGAAATTACTTTTCAGCTTTTCCCCCAAAAATTTTCACCAATCTCACCTATAAATAGACCACATTTGAGCCTGATTAGAGGCTGGATTTTTGAATCAGAAATTCAGAGAATACACATATAGATTTATAGGGTAAAACTGTCTGGGTTCTAGTCGAAGCTTTATTCCTAAAAGATGTAGAAGATCTCCTACTGTTTCGCTGGTTTTCTATTGCTTATTTGTTGGGTATTTGCTCTGCTGCTTCTCTGGGATTCAATTGACTACTGGAATTCATTCCTATTGCTGTTGCATTGACTGTCGTGATCTAACTTCTATTTCCTGCCTATTTCCTTTAGACTCATTGGTATTTTTGCTGAATCAGGTACATACTCCCTATTCGAGCAATGTAATTGAAGTCAATTGATGAAATGAAAAGCCTGACTCGAGTTTAAAAGCTTCTCTATTATTTGTTTTCTATACATTTAGTATAAGTAGTTGAATTTGCAATTCAATAGGTAATGATTGTATAATTAGCCTATGAAGCACAATTGGGTGTTGGAGAAAAACAATGTAATAAGCTAGATTGTAGTGGTATTAGTAGTAGTCGTAATCACCTAGCTAATAAATAGTTTAATGGCTAAAACGTGGAATCAAAATGAATCAGCAAGTGAATAGGCAATTAACAACACTAGCACGCAATGTTAGCTTAAACCGGAAATTAACCAGATTAATTCGAAACGATATTAGTAGTTAATGAAATACTGTAAGTAGACGAAGTTGTATATAGTGTTAGTTTAATTCCAAGTTTAATCATCTAATTAGCTTCTTCTGAAAACCATGGATTGATTACAGCATGTTATCGTTAATATAGATTAGTCTAGACACTAAGTAATTAGAAATCAGCCTGTTAAATCGAAGCTAATTCACATTGAACGTTTGAAGTTAGAATTCATTAGTGTACTGTGGTACTTCATTTCCTTATTTGAATAATAAAATATTTCCAGTTACTTTATCTTCTGAATATCAATTATTTGTGTATATAATGTTTTCAAGTTTCTGTTTCCCTGTTATAATGATACCTGATCTGGGCCTAATAAATTGCGAAGGCCCAAGATTGTACGAGATCGCTATTGGGTTGCTGATGAATATAATTCATCGCGTTCCTGGGTTTTCAATACCCAGGAATGTAATCCGATGTATGTTGAGCCCAAATCCAGGCCCATGTGTAGATAAATAAGGTCTGGATTCTGATGTTGGAAATAACGAATTAAGGAAAAACCAAGTAGAAACACATAGCCTATATAGGAACAGCCTATTAAAATGAGTTGGGATGAGCCTCGTATAAAAACGAAACAACAGGGCCCCCAAATAACTAAGTATGTATATATATGCATTAGACTCGGAAAGGTTGCTAGATAACTTCACAACCTTTCCAAAATATTAAAAAGCCGTTAGACGATTTAGGCACGGTTTAAGAATATACTTTCCTTAATACGAGTGCACATTTGATGTGACTCAAATTGTAAATCCCGGCGAAGTCGAAACGTGTTGAAGGTCACAGGCGTACTGGTTGTGGTGTGACTCGAAACACATTTTCGCAACGTCGTAATTTGTAAAAAAAAACATTAAAGTTTGAAACACGTACACATTGTTAAAAAGCATATAATAAGTTATATAAAACCGAAAATGACAGTTGAGCGACCGTGCTAAAACTACGAAATCCGGGAGTGCCTAACACCTTCTCCCGGGTTAACAGAATTCCTTATCCAGGTTTCTAGTTTTACAGACTGTAATACATAGTCAATTTCCTTGGATTCGGGATTAACCGGTGACTTGGGACACCATTATCTTCCCAAGTGGTGACTCTGAAATTATAAAAAAATCCCTGACCGATTGTCCTTTATTTGGAAAAACTCCTTTCTCGTTGTTATATATCCTTCCCGGGGTATTTGAAACACTAAGGTATACCCTATTCTCCTAATCGGAATTAAATAAAAGGGTAGTAAAAAGGGAGGTGTGACAGCTCTGGCGACTCTGCTGGGGATAAGCAACCCAGAACTTCGGTTTCAGAGTTTAAGAATTCGAGCTCGTTAGAATTTCCGTTTTCGGAATTATCTGACTTTGTTATATGCTTTGAACAACATGCTACGTGTTTTACCGTTTTGATATTATGTGGATTGTATATATAAATTGTGCTGAAAACACCTTCTCTTCTTCACCCCTGGGGATGTTCTTACTGGTTGAGACTCCCCTTTCTGTTAAGTTATACCCAAAATAAGAAACAGAGGTCGGATAAGTTACAAAGCCGAATGACCCCGCGGGTCACCGGTACGTAGCCCCCTCCTCGATTTGAGTTGTCCACTCGGGTACACTGTCTAGCACTCTATGAAACTATAAGATATTGAACATAGGTCTAGGATGTTTATTTGCATCATAACTCACTTAGGAGACTCAACACAGGGGTTTGGTCCATCTAGGACAGGTGGCCCGATAATTATTTGACAATGGAGGGTGGAAGAGAAAGTCCGTGTGAAATATTTGTGAGAAGTCCCGTGCAACTGTTTTGTTTTTAAGAAAAATCATTGGGCAAAAATGCCTATGCGATCGCATACAAGGCATTGCGATCGCATAGGGTAAGGAGGTAATGAAATGCGATCGTGTAAGGCATGTTGCGAACGCATAGAATAAATGCGACTGGGCCAGGGAAAAGCTCTATGCGATCACGATCGGGACTATGCGATTGCATAAGTATGGAAGGCTGGGCAATGCGATCGCACAAGGAGTGTTGCGATTGCATAGAACACTTTTTGGGCTCCTGAAGTTTACACTATGCGATCGCGGAAGGATCCATGCAATCGCATAGAACATCATACCAGATACCAGCAACAGTTAAAATACCAGACTTTCAAGTGCAAAAGCATCCCGAACCACCCCCGAAATCACTCCCGAGCCCTCGGGGCTCCTAACCAAATGCACACACTAACTCAACAACATCATACGAACTTGCTCGAGCGATTAAATCACTAACATAACATCAAAAACAAAGAATCAACCCCCAAAACTCAAGATTTCATTTCAAAGTTCATAAATCTCTAACTTTAGCTATTTAGGTCCGAAACACGTCAAACGACGTCCGATTTCGACCAAATTTCACAAGAAGCGCTTAATATTTAAGTCCTGTACCGGGCGTCGGAACCGAAATACGATCCCGATACCTATATTTTCTAACTCATTTTCATTTCCATTTTTCCTTATTAATTTCAGAAAATAATTTAACAAAAAAATTCTTTTACCGGGGTTATGGACCTCGAATTTTGACTCCGGGTACATGCCCGAGTCTTATATCTTTCTACAGACCTCCCGGGACCGTCACATCGTCGGTATGTGCCCGTTTACCAAAAATGTTGACCAAAGTCAACTGTATCAATATTAATATCAAAATTCTTCAAAATTTCCATAAAATTCATATATCTTAAAACAAAAACTCTCCGAGTGAGGTTTCCAAGACCTCAGAAGCGCGGAAAAGGGAGCAATACGGTGATAACCCTTTGGGCCGTCACATTCTCCACCTCTAAAACTACCGTTCATCCTCGAACGGACAAAAGAAAGAAGTACCTGAGTCAGGAAATAGATGAGGGTAACGACTCCGCATATCAGACTCGAACTCCCAGGTCGAAGCCTTAGGAGGCTGACCTATCCACTACACACGTACCGAGGGAAAACTCTTCGACCTTAACTGTCGAACCTGCCGGTCTAGTATAGCTACCGGCTCCTCCTCATAGGAAAGATCCTTTTCTAACTGGACAGTACTGAAATCTAACATGTGGTAGGATAAGCGTGATACCTCCGGAGCATAGACACATGAAATACTGGATGCCCAGCTGACAAGCTAGGTGGCAAAGCAAGTCTATAAGCCACCTCTCCCACTCGATCAAGTATCTCAAATGGACCAATATATCTAGGGATAAGCTTGACCTTCTTCCCAAATCTCATCACACCTTTCATAGGCGATACACTGGAGCAATACTCGCTCACCAACCATAAAAGCCACATCTCGAACCTTGTGATATGCGTAACTCTTTTGCCTAGACTGAGCCGAACATAATCTCTCCTGGATAATTTTGACCTTATCCAAGGCCTCCTAGACTAAATCAGTACCCAAAAATCGAGCCTCTCCCGGCTCGAACCATCCGACTGGAGACCGACACTGCCTACCATACAACGCCTCATAAGGTGCCATCTGAATACTGGACTACTAGTTGTTGTTGTAGGCAAACTCTGCTAAAGGCAAGAACTGGTCCCAAGAGCCTCCAAAATCAATAACACAGGCTCTGAGCATATCTTCCAATGTCTGAATAGTCCTCTTGGACTGGCCGTCCGTCTGAGGATGGAATGTTGTACTTAACTCAACCTGGGTACCTAGCTCCCGCTGATCTGCTCTCCAAAAGCGCGAGGTGAACTGCGTACCCCAATTCGAAATGATAGATGTCGGTACCTCATGAATACGAACATTCTCTCGGATGTAGATCTGACCTAACCTTTATAAAGAATAGGTGGTGGCAACATGAATGAAATGCACTGACTTAGTCAGCCTATCAACAATGACCCAAATAACATCAAATCTCTTCCAGGTCACCGGAAGTCCAGTAATGAAGTCTATGGTAATCCGCTCCCACTTCCACTCGGGAAGCTCAATCCTCTGAAACACACCACCAGGTCTCTGATGGTCATACTTGACGTGCTGACAATTTAAACATATGCAACAATGTCTTTCTTCATCCTACACCACCAGTAATGCTGTCGTAAGTCCTGATACATCTTCGCGGTGTCTGGGTAAATATAATACCGAGAACTATGGGCCTCCGCTAAGATCAACTCTCGAATGCCATCAACATTGGGTACACATACTCGCCCTTGCAATCTCAAAACACCATCCGCATCAAAAGTCACCTTCATGGCACCTCCATGCTGCACAATGTATCTAAAGTCACACAAATAAGAATCATCAAACTGTAGGTCACGGATCCGCTCCAATAATGAAGAACGAGCGACCGTGCAAGCTAATACTCGGCTAGGCTCCGAAATGTCCAACCTCACTAACCGATTGGCCAAGGCCTGAATATCTAAGGCAAATGGTCTCTGGCCGACGGAGCATATGCAAGACTACCCATGCTGGATGACTTCCTGCTCAATGCGTCAGACACTACATTGGCCTTACCCGGGTGGTATAAGATAGTAACATCATAATACTTCAATAGCTCCAACCACCCCCGCTGCCTCAAATTCAACTCTTTCTGCTTGAACATGTATTGCAAACTCTTATGATCCGTGTACACCTCGCACGTCACAACCATATAAATAATGCCTCCAAATCTTTAAGGGAGGAACAATGGCTGCCAACTCTAGATCATGGACTGGGTAGTTCTTCTCGTGGATCTTCAACTGCCTCAAAGCAAAAGTAATAACCCTGCCATCCTGTATCAATACCGCACCAAGACCAACACGGGAAGCATCACAATAAACAGTGTAAGGTCCTGGACCTATGGGAAAAGCCAATATCGATGATGTAGTCAGAGTTGTCTTGAGCTTCTGAAAGCTCTTCCGCTCTCATCTGACCACCTGAACTGGGCACCCTTCTGGGTCAACCTGGTCATCGGGGCAGCTATAGATGAAAATCCCTCCACAAATCGATGATAATAACCAGCTAACCCCAAGAAACTACGAATCTCTGTCGCCGAAGCTGGTCGAGGCCAATTCTTAACTGCCTCAATCTTCTTTGGGTCTATCTGAATACCCTCAGCTAATACGACATGACCTAGAAACGTCACTGAACTCAACCAAACTCGCATTTTGAAAACTTTGCATACAACTGGCTATCCTTCAGAGTCTGAAAAACCACTCTAAGGTGCTGGTCATGCTCCTCCAGACTGCGGAAGTACACAAGAATATCATCAATGAAGACAATCACGAACAAGTCCAAATAAGGCCTGAACACTCGGTTCATCAACTCCATAAATGTTGTTGGGGCGTTGGTCAACCCAAATGACACTACCAAGAACTCATAATGCCCATACTGAGTGTGGAATGCTGTCTTAGGGACATCAGATACCCTAATCCTCAGATGGTGATAACCCGATCTCAAATCTATCTTGGAAAACACCTTTGCACCCTGCAACTGGTCGAACAAATCATCAATCCTTGGCAGTGGATACTTGTTCTTAATTGTTACCTTGTTCAGCTGTCGGTAGTCAATACACATCCGCATGGAACCACCCTTTTTCTTCACAAACAAAATAGGCGCACCCCAGGGAGAAACACTAGGCCTGATGAAACCCTTCTCCAATAAATCTTGCAATTGATCCTTTATCTCTTTCAGCTCTAGTGGGGCTACATGGTACGACGGAATAGAAATGGACTGTGTGCTTGAGGCCAGATCAATGCAAAAATCAATATCCCTGTCGGGCGGCATATCCGGCAGGTCTGAAGGAAAAACCTCTGGAAACTCCCAAACAATAGGGACTGAGTCAATAGAAGGAACCTTTGAGATGGAGTCGCGAACATAAGCTAAATAAGCTAGACACCTTTTCTCGACCATGCGTCGAGTCTTAACATAAGAAATAACACTGCAGGTGTCCCTCTCTACTCCAATCGAGGCATATCCGATAAAGCCAAAGTCACGGTCTTGGTGTGAAAATCCAAGATCGCATGATACGGGGACAGCCAATCCATCTCCAATATAACATCAAAATCCACCATGTCTAGAAGCAATAGGTCAACACGGGTCTCAAGACTCTCAAACACTACTATACAAGAACGGTGGACCCGATCAACCACTATAGGATCACTCACTAGTGTAGATACATATACAGGGATACCCAAGGCATCGCTAGGCATAGGCAAGTGAGGTGCAAAATAAGACGACACATATGAAAATGTAGACCCGGGGTCAAATAGCACTGAAGCACCCTTGTCACAGACCAGAATAGTACCTGTAATAACAGTATCAGAAGACTCATCCTCTGGCATGGGTGGCAAAGCATAAAAACAGGGCTGGGCCCCACCCTCCTGAATTGCATCTCTAAGGCGATCAACCATTGGCTGACCTCTGCCTCTACCGGTTCGAGCTCGACCTCTACGGTCCCTACCTCCACCTCTAGGATCTCTACCCCCGCCTCTAGCTGGCTGGGCGGGCTGTGAATCACCTACTTCCTGAATCATAGGGCGAGGACCCTACTGCTGAGAATTGCCCGAAGCTCGAGGGCAAAACCTGGCAATATGCCTCCGTTCACCACAAGTGTAACAAGTCCTCTGCTAGTGAGAATAACGGAGTAGGCGTGCACTGATAGGATGCTGATCTGACTGATACTTCTGGTGAACACCACTGCCCGAACCACCATGAGAAGTCTGAAGAGCTAACTGAAAGGGCCTCGGTGGCTGACCCCTACCATAAGAATCCCTACCTCCAAATGAGGTACCATTGAATCTACTAGAATAGCGAGGTATCTTGTCTGACATCTGGCTACCTCCCCGTGCGAGCGCCATCTCAACTCCGCGGGCCGCATTGGCTGCCTCCTGGAAGAAAATATCACTACCAACTCCCATGGCCATCTGTAGGCGAATCGGCTGAATCAATCCATCAATAAATCTCCGGACCCTCTCCCGCTCTGTAGGGAGTATCACAACTGCATGGCGTGCCAAGTCAATGAATTGGGTCACATACTGAGTAACTGTCACGGTGCCCTGCTGAAGGTGCAAAAACTACCTGCGTAGTGCCTCCCTCTGAGTGACGAGGAGAAACTTCTCCAAGAATAACTCTGCGAACTGATCCCATGTCAAAGTCGGAGACCCTGCTGGTCTAGATAGACAAAA
This sequence comes from Nicotiana noctiflora, assembly GCA_032618575.1. Classification (NCBI taxonomy): domain Eukaryota; kingdom Viridiplantae; phylum Streptophyta; class Magnoliopsida; order Solanales; family Solanaceae; genus Nicotiana; species Nicotiana noctiflora. Next base: position 49,136 of record JASVEL010008873.1, read on the forward strand.
ATCCCTCCACCAAGTCTTGGCGGATCCTGTAAGCCTGAAGGTGCAAAAATCGACCCCATTAGTCTCCACTATGCCCATGGTCCTGAGAATCTCATGGCAACTGAATTGGGAAATCCTGGGGATCCTCAGATGATGCACCGCTGAAGGTGGTAGTGAATAGCTTGGAGAACCGATCAAGTCTCCACAAAGCATCAGAAGTCATGGCCGCTCCATCACTTGCCTAAGTTGGAATACCTGGCTGAACTGCCATAACTGGCTGAATCACTAGGGCATAAGCCTGAGGAGCTGCCTCCTCCAGGGTATGTGTAACAGAAGTCTGAACCCCTCCTCCAGCCTGAGAAATGGTTGGTGCAGTTGGTCACAACCCCGCTCTAGAGACACTCTCCATAAAGCCTACTAGTCTGACTATAGCATCGTGAAACTTTTGGGTGATCACGATTCCTCGTGGGATCTGAGCTGGGACCCGCATGTACTGCTGGGGCTGGAACCTTCTCATCATAGTCAACATGAGGCTCTACCTCTGGAATGGCTACCTGGGGCTGGGCTCTGCCCCGGCCCCGGCCTCTGGCACGACCTCGGCCTCTACCCCTCGCGGGTGCAGTTGTGGGCTCGGGCTGCCGTGTGGTGGAAGATGAAGCACGTGTTCTCGCCATCTGCGAAAGAACAGAGTAGAAGAACAATCAGTATTGTAGAATCAGATTCGCACGACAAGAAAGAACACAACTGAATTTTTTCCTAACTTTGTAACCTCTGAGGAATAAATACAGACATCTTCGTACTGATCCCTCAAACTCTACCTAGTTTGTCCGTGAGTAGTGAGACCTTTGCAACTTAGAGCTTTGATACCAACTTGTCACGACCCGGATTTTCCACCATCGGGAGTTGTGATGGCGCCTACTATCAAAGCTAGGCCAACCGAACCTTAACAACAGAATATGCTCGAATAATTAAACTTTTCAGAAGTACTTTAAAATCCAATAAAAGAAGAAATTAAAATGCGAAAAAATGCTAAACATAACACTACCCAAAATCTAGTGTCGCTATCTCACAGACTACTATAGAGTACTACAACCAAGTCTGAATGAAAGAAAATACATAAGTCTATTTTGGTACAATAAAAACAAACTGAAATAAGTGATAGGGACTTCGGCCTGCGAACGCCGGTTTGGCTACCTCGAGAGTCCCTGAACTAAAGACAACTCCCAGAAATATCCTACTGCTATTGCTACTGCTATCCGAAAGCTGCTCCATCGCTGTAATCTGTCAAAAAGCACAAAAGTGTAGCATCAGCACAACCAACCCCATATGCTGGTAAGTGCCTGGCCTAACCCCGACGAAGTAGTGACGAGGCTAGACAGGACTTACTAAAATCAACCTGTAAAGATATATATATATATACAACGACAATAGAAAGAACAACATGATTATTTATGAAGGTTTACAACTTAAAAGGGAACATGCTTAGAAAATAATTAACAATGAGAGCAGGTCATATTGTGACAACATTAAACCAAATTCACATTATTTACTTTCATAAGTGGTCGGTGTACCACACGATTCAATAATTATAATATAGGTGGACAACATGCCACACGATCCCAATAAATATATTATAGGTGGTCGGCGTGCTACACGATACCAATAAATATCATATAAGTGGACGACGTGCCATATGATCCAATAAATATCATATAAGTGGACGGCGTGCCACACGATCGCAATAAATATCATATAAGTGGACGGCATGCCATACGATCCCAATAATTATAATATAGGTGGACAGCGTGCCATCCGATCCCAATAAATATCATATAAGTGGACAGCGTGCCACACGATCCCAATAATTATAATATAGGTGGACGGGCATGTGCGGAGGAGAAGCCCCGATGCACCGGTGAGGAGTTGCGAGCGGCTGTCGATAGTTGGCGCGAGTCGTGGCAGAGGGAGGCCCAAGAGGTATTGGGAGGAGGTGATTAGGAGGGACATGACTATTTTGCCGATTTCCGAGGACATGGCTCTTGATAGGAAAGTATGGAGGTCTAGTATCAAGGTTGTAGGTTAGGGGCTTCTATTATTTCGCGGGATAAGGATGGGTCGGGGGGGAGGGTTCCTGATAGGTTAATATCTTTGTGAGTACTCCTAGAATTACTAATGCATTGTTCATGTTGTTGCTTTGTTTACTCTGCCCTTATATATGTCAGTATTTTTTGTGGTTTATTCTGGAGTCACTAATGCTTTTCCTTTTGTTTTGTTTTCGTTTTTCTCCCTTTCTCGATCTTACGCCGAGGGTCGATTGGAAACTGCCTCTCTGCCCTATCGGGTAGGGGTAAGGCCTGCGTACATATTACCCTCCATAGACCCAACCCTGTGGGATTATACTGGGTAGTTGTTGTTGTTGTTGTTGTTGTTGTTATGGACGGTGTGCCACACGATCCCAATAAATATCATGAATGATTCATATAGCCTCTCTCAAAGAGTTCCTCTTTAGGGAAAACTCGGCAATATAACAATCTACCCAATACGGGTACCACTAGTAGCCCAAACATCTCAATAATGGAGAATACATACAACGCTCAACTAGATAAGGGAGCAATAACAATCATAACCTACACGTCCCGACAAGGGATTCAACCACATTTCTTTACAATCCTTAAAATTTTTACTTCATAGGATCAGTACCGTTTGAGCCAAAGCTCCAAAGAATTTTCACTATACATAAATAGTTCCTCAACTAACACGTCATGTCGAATTCACCAATTGCTAGGAATAGTTCTCAAAATATACCCAAAACAAGTACAAAGAAGACTCACAGTCATGATAGACGCTAGTGTATAGATACTCGTCACCATGCCTATACACCGCACTCGATCATTTAGCAAATAGCAAGAAATAATACTCTAATCCTATTCCCTCAAGCCGAGATTAGATCAGACACTTACCTCGGTCCGAAAACAGCAATCAATTCTCTAGCACCGTCTTTCCTCTAGAATCCGACTCCGAAACAATGTTATCTAGTCATTTTTAATTCAATAACATCAATTAGGGCTCAATAACATAATCTCATAGCCTAGAAATGAAATTCCCATCATTCTTCCAAAAATAGCAAAATCCGACATTGGGCCCATATGGTCCAAACTCGAGGCTCGGACCAAATTCCAATCACCCATAACCCCACGAGTTAGAATATATGATTTGTTTCAAAATTCGACCTCAAATTGAGGTTGAATCACCCAAAATCCCACAATCCCTAGTTCTACCCAAAACCCCAATTTTCTACCTTGAATTCATAACTTAAGGCTAGGATTAATTATGATTAGGTGAAGAAATAATGAAGAAATGAGGTTAGGAAGACTTACCCAAAGAGTTATGGAGGAATGGGAGCTTGGGACTTGACAATGGAGGTGGAAGAGAAAAGCCCGTGTGAAATATTTGTGAGAAGTCCCGTGCAACTGTTCTGTTTTTAAGAAAAATCACTGGCAAAATTGTCATATACGATCACATACAAGGCATTGCGATCGCATAGGGTAAGGAGGTAATGAAATGTGATCGCGTAAGGCATGTTGCGAACGCATAGAGTAAATACGACTGGTCCAGGGAAAAGCTCTATGCGATCGCGAGGGGGATTATGCGATCGCATAAGTATGGAAGGCTGGGCAATGCGATCGCACAAGGAGTGTTGCCATCGCATAGAACACATTTTGGGCTCCTGAAGTTTACACTATGCGATTACGGAAGGATCTATGCGATCGCATAGAACATCGTACCAAATACCAGCAACAACTAATATACCAGATTTTCAAGTGCAAAAACATCCCAAACCACCCCCGAAATCACTCCCGAGCCCTCGGGGCTCCTAACCAAATGCACACACTAACTCAACAACATCATAAGAACTTGCTCGAGTGATCAAATCACTAACATAACATCAAAAACAAAGAATCAACCCCCAAAACTCAAGATTTCATTTCAAAGTTCATAAATTTCTAACTTTAGCTATTTCGGTATGAAACACGTCAAACAATATCCGATTTCGACCAAATTTCACAAGAAGCGCTTAACCAATATTTAAGACCTGTACCGGGCATCGGAACCGAAATACGATCCCGATACCTATATTTTCTAACTCATTTTCTTTTCCATTTTTCCTTATTTATTTAAGAAAACAATTTAACGGAAAAATTCTTTTACCGGGGTTCTAGACCTCGGATTTCGACTCTGGGCACATGCTCGAGTCCCATATTTCTCTATGGACCTCCTAGGACCATCACATCACCGGTCCAGGCCCGTTACTATATCAATATTAATATCAAAATTCTTCAAATTTTCCATAGATTTCATATATCTTAACACAAAAACTTTTCGGCTTTGCGCCCGGACTGTGCACGCACATCGAAATGAACTAAGAGTGAGGTTTTCAAGACCTCGGAAGTGCGGAAAAAGGGAGAAATACGGTGATGACCGTTGGGTCGTCACATGATATTTACAATCCAACTCAACCCGACCGGGGTCTCACAAGTCACGAGCATCTAAGAAGTAGGAACACAACTACAGGGTCATATACATGTATAAAATGACATCTAAAATTCAAGATGAAGTCTGGTGCCGCGAACGCTGGTGGTCACCTTGCTCAACAACAACAATAATACCTTCAATCCGCTAACAACCTGCTACTAGGTGAATAATACCTGCAATTGCACGCCAGGTGAAGGGAGTAGAGTGAGTACTTCCAACTCAGTGGTAATAAGAGTAAATAATAACTGAGAGGAAAGAAATCACGTAAGCGCACTCCGCCATGCTATATAGGACAGTACAATCCTTTTTAAAAAAATAGCAAAACCGTAAAAATCCATTAGAAAATATCTGGTTCAATTTAAAAACCTCTTTTAAAATATCCTTTTTCCAACAGTCAAGTATATGAATGCAATATCAGATAGTGCAAGTCTGCACATAAGTCAGCCCCTCAGGCACAAATGTGACGACCCGGCCCGTCGTCACGGTAATTACCACCCTGTTATGTTGTAACTACATGATTTATGCTTTTATATCAGTGTTAGAGTCTATCGGGGAAGTTAGGAGTGAATTGGATTGGAAATGAGGCATATAGCCTTTTGAAGGAAACTTGAATAAGGAAAGTCAACCCGGAGTTGACTATTTGGTTATAGGGCTCGGAATTGGATTCTGATGATTCGGTTAGTTCCGGGGGGTGATTTGTGACTTAAGGGAGTGATCGAAATTGAATTTGGAGGCCCGGTGTAGAAATAGACTTGAATTGGCTAAGGTTGAATTTTGGCGAAATCCGATCGATAGGTGAGATTTTGATCCGGGAGTTAGAATGGAATTCCGACAGTTGCAGTAGCTCCGTAGGGTGATTTTGGATGTGCTTGCAAAATTTCAGGTCATTCGGAGGTCGTTTGGTCGGGTTTTTGATCGAATGTCGATTTCGGAAGTTTTGAAGAAACTTAGGCTTGAATCCGTGCGTAATTGGTGATTTAGATGTTTAGGATGGTGTTTTTATGATTGGAACAAGTTTGAATTGTGTTATGGAGTATGTTAGCGGTTTTCGTTGGGGTCCCGGGAGCCTCGGGATGAATTCGGGGGTCCAAACGGACCATTTTTGGCCTTAGACAGCAGCTGAATTGCTGCTGTATCTGCAGAAGGAAATCCTTCATCGCGAACGCGATGAAGGGGCACGCGTCCGCGAAGGTCAGCAAGGGTATGCATCACGTTTGTGATGGTCTGGACGCGAACGCGTAGGGTCAAGGATCGGAGGCTTCGCGTTCGCGTGGAGCTGGAACGCGTTCGCGTAGGTGAGAAGGGTTGGTCATCGCGTTCGCGTGAGTGGAGACGCGAACGCGTAGAAGAAAATCCGGGCGGCTGAAGAAAATGTGCATCGCGAACGCATATGGCATGTCGCATTCGTGAAGGTTATTTTGGGAAGAGCGTTGCGGACGCGTGAGAGGCGTCGCGAACGCGATGAAGAAAATAGGCTGGCAGTGAAGTTAAAACCAGAACAGAACCAGTCGCGGGTTTAATACCCAAAACCTCCATTTTTGAGTTCCAAGAGAAGAAATTGACGGGAGATTGCTGGGAAATCATCGGGGTTTCATTGGAGGTAAGTTTTGTGGCTTAATTACATCATTTTAACATGAAATCCTTGGTTAAATCCCTGTAAATGGAAGATTAAAGGTGGGTTTGAGCCCTAGGCCTAAATTAAAGAAAAACACCGATTTGAGTGGGCAAATGGAGTCCGATTTTGGTAAATTTTATATGCCTAGACTCGTATCGAGATGAGGATTCCGAATATGTGATTTTTGTAATTTTTCGACAAGTGTACCAAAAGTCGGGTTTTGACAACTTGTGGGTTTTGATATAAATTGGGTTATTTCGAATGAATTTCGTGAAATTAGCGTATATTGATGCATTCTCTATGATTTTGAGCAGATTTGGCATCCGAGGAGATTGATTTGCGAGGCAAGCGCAAGGCGGATTGAAGCTTCTACCGGTTCGAGGTGAGTGGTGGTAGTAAACAATGTACCTGAGGGTTTGAAACCCCGTACTAGCACTTCACAGTGCTATATTGAGATGAGACACGCGTTCTATGACGGGCGTGGTGCCATTGTGATTGGGAGTTCGGACTTAGTCCTTCCCGGCTAATAGAATACTGTGTTGTATGACTGTTACTGAGATTATAAGTGTACAATTGGGCTAATAGCCATGTTTGGGGCCTTGTGCCGATCTGTAGAGCATTAGGGAACCTATAGAGCTAGGTGACCTTCATATCATGTTGGAAACATACACTCAGCCGTAGCTCTAGCTGTATAGCATAATATGAGCCGTACTAGATGTGTACATTGAGATAGATTATCTAGGGTGGAATTCCCTGATCTAGCTGAGCGGGCCTGAAAGGCCAAGTCTATACCGATTGAGATGAGATAGGGTCAAGGACCCACTGTGATATATTATATTGGGCACGAGAGGCCAAGTATATACTGACTGGGATAGGGTCGAGGACCCATTATGAGGTATTATATATATATACCTATATTGGATCGGGCTGCATGCCGCATCAGTATATATATTGGATCGGACTGCACGCCGCACGTCGCAGTAATGTATATGTGGATTGGACTACACGCCGCAGTGATATACATGTGGAACGGACTGCACGCCGCAGTATTATTGCGCTTGGGCTGTAGGAGCCCCTTCGGAGTCCGAGTCCGCACACATTCTCAGTGAGCGCTGGTGTATATCATGGGATCGGGCTACACGCCGCAGCAGTATAAATATATATACATATAAATATTGGATCGGACTGCACGCCGCAGTAATACATGTGTGGATCGGGCTGCACGCCGCGGTATAATAGTGCTTGGGCCTAGGGAGCCCCTCCGAAGTCTGTATACACCCCCAGTGAGCGCCGTCGACGTTAAATGGAGCGGGCTGCGCGCCGCAGCGGTATATGTATTGGAGCGGGCTACACGCCGCAGCATTATACTTAATCATATCCTACTATCTACTTAAATACTTATACATTATAGACATAAGTATGTGTCTTTATATGTTGAGATGGCCGTACACCGTAGGGGTACGGGTGAGGGTTGGTTCAGTGTAGAATCTTGTAGAGATAAACGTAGATTGGAGGTTAGAGTACTACTATAGTGATGACGTACCTGTGAGGGTTGCCTTAGAACTGCTAAGTGATAGTATAGGAGTTCTTACCTTCAGTTATTATTTATTATTGTTACTTACTGAGTTGAAATATACTCACCCCACTCCCCTGCACTTTCTGTGCAGATCCACAGGTGCCCGAGAGCAGTTGAGACATTGTAGCTGCTGATCCTTGTCTACTTTTGCGGAGATTACGAGGTAGCTGCCAGCGTCCGCAGAGCTTGTTTTCTCCTTCTTTATCATCTTGTTGATTTCCTATTTGCCTAGACTTGGTTGTAGTAGGATGCTATTCTGTAGAGGCTCGGTCTCGTGACACCACGATATGGTTGGGACCGTATTTTGTATGTTTTACATTTCGTTCATCACCTGATATGATCATTTACTGTTTAAGTTTAATTTGATTAGTAACTGGCTGGTTTAAGGGATAATATGGTCGGGCTTGCCTAGCATTGTGTTGGGCGCCATCACGACCAGGGTTTGGGTCGTGACAAGTTGGTATCAGAGCCTAGGTTAACAGGTCTCGCGAGTCATGAGCCGGTTGGTAGAGTCTCGTGGATCGGTGCGGGGACGCCTGTACTTATCCTCGGGAGGCTGCAAACCTTTTAGGAAAAGTTTCAATTCTTGGAATTCTTGTCGTGCGATTACTTTTGACTTGAACTGAACTTTGACATTCTATTCTCTCGCAGATGGCGAGAACTCGATCATCCGGACGTGGAGGACGACCACCACTACCACCTGCTAGAGGCCGTGGACGCGGCCGTGGTCGCGGCGGAGTCAGGGCAGCTGAGGCAGTGCCAGCTGACCCACAGCCCCCAGTTACAGAGGTGCCAGCAGCACCAGATCAGGCACCAGCTGTGCCCATTGTTATTCCGGGTCTACAGGAGACCCTGGCTCAGATACTAGCAGTCTGCACTGGCCTAGCACAGGCGGTTTCAGTTACTACTGCAGCAGCTGCATCGGGGATCGGGGGTGGTCATCAGACCCCGCAGTACGCACTCCGAGCCGGGAGTGCGGGGCTTACGGACACCGGAGGCTCCTCCGAGTTCGGCCTCGTGGTACCGGTTCGACCGAGCGGATCGGATTCGGGGGACAGGGGTCCCGGCCATGACGGACGATGAGCGGCGTCGTCTCGAGAGGTTCACTAGGTTATCTCCTCCGGTGTTCACTGGTGCTCCGGGCGAGGACGCCCAAGGTTTTCCGGATAAGTGCCGTCGGATGCTTCGTACGGCAGGGATATTGGAGTCCAGTGGGGTATCATTCACTACCTTTCAGTTTCAGGGGCCAGCCTTCGCTTGGTGGGAGGCTTATGAGCGCCGCAGGCCGGCAGGGGCAACACCACTATCATGGCCGGAGTTCTCCACTATGTTCTTGGAGAAATGGGTGCCTCGATCTCAGAGAGAGGAGATGCGTAGGCAGTTTGAGGGTCTCCGTCAGGGGGACATGTCAGTGTCAGAGTATGAGATCAGGTTTACAGAGTTGTCCAGATATGCACCGTGGTTGGTTCATTCCGACGGAGAGAGGATTGGGCGCTTCGTGGACGGCCTCATTTATCCCATTCGTATTCCGATGACTCGGGAGAGGGTTTTGAGTCGTACATTTGAGGATGCTGTGGATATTGCTCGCGACATAGAGACGGATCGTCGCGAGGGAGCGGGATGAGAGGGAGGCCAAGAGGCCTCGAGGAGCGGCTAGTTCCGGTGGCACTCGGACCGGAGGCCAGGGCGGCAGAGCCGAGGTCGCTCTTTCGGGTCTTCGAAGTCGGGTCGCTCGGATCGTCGCGGATGGTCACCTTAGACAGGGTTATCAGGGTTCGCACCAGAGCCAGCCATCTCTCGGTGCCATGCCAGCTCAGAGTTCTTCACAGGCCCCATCCGCTCAGGGTTCATCTCGGCCTAGTTCATCAGCTGGCCACTCCAGCGCCAGAGGTCCTTATCAGTCTCAGTACCCAGCACCGGGGAGTTGCTACGAGTGCGGAGAGTTTGGGCACCACCGTAGGGAGTGTCCTCGTCTTGTTTCCAGATCTTATCAGCAGAGGGGGCAGCCCTCGTCATCTGGTCCTTCTACTTCAGCACCCGCCTCGCCAGCTAGGGGTGAGGGTCAGACAGCTAGGGGTCGCTCTCGAGGGGAGGCCGATCAGGCGGACAGGCTAGATGCTATGCTTTTCAGGGCCGATCTGAGGCTGTTACTTCTGATGCTGTCATTACAGGTATTATTTCAATCTGCCACGGAGATGCCTCGGTATTGTTTGATCCCGGTTCTACTTATTCTTATGTGTCTACATATTTTGCTCCTCATTTGGGCACGACCCGAGGGAGTCTTGAGCTGCCAGTGCATGTATCTACCCGGTAGGGGATACTATTGTTGTGGACCACGTATACCGGTCCTGTTTGGTCACTATTGGAGGTCTGGAGACCCGAGTAGACCTGTTGCTTCTCGGCATGATTGATTTTGATGTTATATTGGGCATGGACTGGCTATCTCCATGTCATGCTATTCTGGACTGTCATGCTAAGACAATCACTTTGGTTATGCCGGGCATTCAAAGGATCGAGTGGCGAGGCACGACTGAGTATGTACCTAGCAGGGTAATATCTTTCCTCAAGGCCCAATGAATGGTTGGGAAGGGGTGTCTCTCTTATTTAGCATTTGTGCGGGAGGTCGAGGCCCGGACTCCCAGTATTGATTTTGTTCCCATTGTGCGAGACTTTCCTGATGTGTTTCCCTCAGACCTGCCGGACATGCCGCCGGACAGGGATATTGATTTTGGTATCGATTTGGTGCCAGGCACTCAGCCTATTTCTATTCCTCCGTATCGGATGGCACCAGCTGAGTTGAAGGAATTGAAGGAGCAGCTCCAGGAACTCCTAGATAAGGGGTTCATTTGGCCGAGTGTGTCGCCGTGGGGTGCACCGGTCCTGTTTGTTAAGAAGAAGGACGGATCCATGAGGATGTGTATTGACTACAGGCAGCTAAACAAAGTAACAGTAAAGAATAAGTATCCTCTGCCTCGTATTGATGATTTATTTGATCAGCTCCAGGGAGCTAGGGTGTTCTCGAAGATTGATCTTCGTTCAGGCTACCATCAGCTGAAGATTAGAGAGTCTGACATTATGAAGACTGCATTCCGGACCAGATATGGTCACTATGAGTTCCTTGTGATGTCTTTTGGGCTAACCAATGCCCCAGCAGCATTTATGCATCTGATGAACAGTGTATTCAGGTCGTATCTTGATTCATTTGTGATCGTATTCATTGATGACATACTAGTCTACTCTCGTAGCCAGGAGGAGCATGCTCGGCACTTGAGTATTGTGTTGCAGAGGTTGAGAGAGGAGAAGCTGTATGCCAAGTTCTCCAAATGTGAGTTCTGGCTTGAGTCCGTGGCATTCTTAGGGCACGTGGTGTCCTGTGATGGTATTCGGGTAGATCCGAGGAAGGTCGAGGCAGTGCAGAGTTGGCCCAGACCGACCTCAGTTACTGAGATCCGTAGCTTTCTGGGATTGGCAGGGTATTATCGCCGATTCGTCCAGGGGTTCTCTTCTATTGCTTCACCCTTGACTAGATTGACTCAGAAAGGGTGTTCCTTTCTTATGGTCCGAGGAGTGCGAGGAGAGCTTTCAGAAGCTCAAGACAGCACTGACCATAGCACCAGTCTTGATTCTACCGACAGCTTTAGATTCTTATACTGTATATTGTGATGCCTCGGGAGTTGCCATTGGTTGTGTGTTGATGTAGGAGGGTAGGGTCATTTCTTATGTTTCTCGTCGGTTGAAGCCCCACGAGAAGAACTACCCTGTTCATGATTTGGAGCTAGCAGCCATAGTTCATGCTTTGAAGATTTGGAGGCATTACCTGTATGGTGTCTCCTGTGAGGTGTTCACGGATCATCGCAGCCTTCAGCACTTATTCAGACACAAGGACCTTAATTTGAGACAGCGGAGGTGGTTGGAGTTGCTTAAGGATTATGACATCACTATTTTGTATCATCCAGGAAAGGCTAATGTGGTGGCCGATGCCTTGAGTCGGAAGGCGGTTAGCATGGGCAGCCTAGCTTTCATCCCAGTTGGGGAGAGGCCATTTGCTTATGATGTTCAGGCCTTAGCCAATCGGCTAGTGAGATTAGATATTTCGGAGCCGAGTCGGGTGTTGGCTTGTGTTGTTTCTCGATCTTCCTTATATGATCGCATCGGGGAGCGACAGTATGATGACCCACATTTGCTTGTCCTTAAGGACAGAGTGCAGCATAATGATGTTAGAGATGTGACTATCGACAGTGATGGTGTTCTGAGGATGCAGGGCCGTATATGCGTGCCCAATGTTGATGGTTTGCGGGAGTTGATACTTGAGGAGGCACACGGTTCGCGGTACTCTATTCACCCAGGTGCCGCAAAGATGTACCAAGACTTGAGACAGCACTACTGGTGGAGGAGAATGAAGATGGATATTGTTAGGCATGTAGCTAAGTGCCTCAATTGCCAGCAGGTCAACTATGAGCATCAGAGACCGGGCGGTGTTCTTCGGCGTATGGTTATTCCCGAGTGGAAATGGGAGAGGATCACCATGGATTTTGTTACTGGGCTTCCTCGGACAGCGAGGAAGTTTGATTCTGTATGGGTAATTGTTGATCGGCTGACTAAGTCCGCACATTTCATCCTAGTTAGTACTACTTACTCATCGGAGCGGTTGGCATCGATCTTTATTCGGGAGATTGTCAGGTTGCATGGGGTCCCAGTGTCTATTATATCTGATAGAGGCACTCAGTTCACTTCTCAGTTTTGGAGAGAATTTCAGCGAGAGATGGGTACGCGGGTTGAGTTAAGCACCGCATTTCACCCCAGACAGACGGACAGTCTGAGCGCACTATTCAGATCCTGGAGGATATGTTGTGGGTATGCGTGATTGACTTTGGTGGTTCATGGGATGAGTTTTTGCCACTTGCTGAGTTTGCCTACAATAACAGCTACCAGTCGAGTATTCAGATGGCCCCGTACGAGGCATTGTATGGCCGACGGTGTAGATCTCCCGTCGGATAGTTTGAGCCTGGTGAGGATAGATTGATAGGGACTGAGTTAGTTCAGGATGCTCTGTATAGAGCAAAGTTGATCCAGGAGAGGCTTCGCACAGCACAGTCTCGCCAGAAGAGTTATGGAGACCGTAGGGTTCGAGAGTTGTCTTTCATGGTTGGTGATAGAGTATTGCTGAAGATTTCACCCATGAAGGGTGTCATGAGGTTCGGGAGGAAAGGGAAGTTGAGTCCCAGGTACATTGGTCCTTTTGAGATACTCAGGAGAGTTGGAGAGGTGGCATATGAGTTAGCCTTGCCACCCAGCTTGTCCAGCGTTCATCGAGTATTCCATGTGTCTATGCTCCGGAAGTACATCGGAGATCCGTCCCATGTATTAGACTTCAGTACCATTCAGCTTGATGGTGATCTATCCTATGATGTGGAGCCTATTGCTATTTTGGGTCGCCAAGTAAGGAAGTTGAGGTCGAAGGAGATTGCATCGGTTAAGGTTCAGTGGAGAGGTCGACCCGTGGAGGAGGCTACTTGGGAGGTTGAGCAGGAGATGCGGAGCAGATACCCTCAGCTATTTGAGACTTCAGGTATGTTTCTTGACCGGCTCGAGGACGAGCGTTTGCTTAAGAGGGGAGAATGTGACGACCCGGCCCGTCGTCACGGTAATTACCACCCCGTTATGTTGTAACTACATGATTTATGCTTTTATATCAGTGTTAGAGTCTATCGGGGAAGTTAGGAGTGAATTGAATTGGAAATGAGGCATATAGCCTTTGGAAGGAAACTTGAATAAGGAAAGTCTACCCGGAGTTGACTATTTGGTTAGAGGGCTCAGAATCGGATTCTGATGATTCGGTTAGTTTCGGGGGTGATTTGTGACTTAGGGGAGCGATCGGAATTGAATTTAGAGGCCCGGTGTAGAAATAGGCTTGAATTGGCTAAGGTTGAATTTTGGCGAAATCCGATCAATAGGTGAGATTTTGATCCGGGAGTCAGAATGGAATTCTGATAGTTGCAGTAGCTCCGTAGGGTGATTTTGGATGTGCTTGCAAAATTTCAGGTCATTTGGAGGTCGTTTGGTCGGGTTTTTGATCGAATGTCGATTTCGGAAGTTTTGAAGAAACTTAGGCTTGAATCCGTGCGTAATTGGTGATTTTGATGTTTAGGATGGTGTTTTTATGATTGGAACAAGTTTGAATTGTGTTATGGAGTATGTTAGTGGTTTTTGTTGGGGTCCCGGGAGCCTCGGGATGAATTCGGGGGTCCAAACGGACCATTTTTGGCCTAAGACAACAGCTGAATTGCTGCTGTATCAGCAGAAGGAAATCCTCCATCGCGTTCGTGATGAAGGGGCACGCGTCCGCGAAGGTCAGCAAAGGTATGCATCACATTCGTGATGGTCTGGACGCGAACGCGTAGGGTCAGGATCGGAGGCTTCGTGTTCGCGTGGAGTTGGAACGCGTTCGCGTAGGTGAGAAGGGTTGGTCATCGCGTTCGCGTGAGTGGAGACGCGAACGCGTAGAAGAAAATCCGGGCGGTTGAAATCTGTGCTTCGCGAACGCGTGACTTGGTGTCGCGTTCGCGATGGGTGGACGGAGTAGATCATCGCGTTTGCGTGAGTCCTGTCGCGAACGCGTAGAAGAAAGGTCCCTGGCAGTGAAGTTAAAACCAGAACTGGATAGTCGCGGGTTTAATACCCAAAACCTCCATTTTTGAGTTCCAAGAGAAGAAATTGACGGGAGATTGCTGGGAAATCATCGGGGTTTCGTTGGAGGTAAGTTTTGTGGCTTAATTACATCATTTTAACATGAAATCCTTGGTTAAATCCTTGTAAATGGAAGATTAAAGGTGGGTTTGAGCCCTAGGCCTAAATTAAAGAAAAACACTGATTTGAGTGGGCAAATGGAGTCCAATTTTGGTAAATTTTATATGCCTAGACTCGTATCGAGATGAGGATTCCGAATATGTGATTTTTGTAATTTTTCGACAAGTGTACCAAAAGTCGGGTTTTGACAACTTGTGGGTTTTGATATAAATTGGGTTATTTCGAATAAATTTCGTGAAATTAGCGTATATTGATGCATTCTCTATGATTTTGAGCAGATTTGGCATCCGAGGAGATTGATTTGCGAGGCAAGCGCAAGGCGGATTGAAGATTCTACCGGTTCGAGGTGAGTGGTAGTAGTAAACAATGTACTGAGGGTTTGAAACCCCGTACTAGCACTTCACAGTGCTATATTGAGATGAGACACGCGTTCTATGACGGGCGTGGTGCCATTGTGATTGGGAGTTCGGACTTAGTCCTTCCCGGCTAATAGAATACTGTGTTGTATGACTGTTACTGAGATTATAAGTATACAATTGGGCTAATAGCCATGTTTGGGGCCTTGTGCCGATCTGTAGAGCATTAGGGAACCTATAGAGCTAGGTGACCCTCATATCATGTTGGAAACATACACTCAGTCGTAGCTCTAGCTGTATAGCATAATATGAGCCGTACTAGATGTGTACATTGAGAGAGATTATCTAGGGTGGAATTCCCTGTTCTAGCTGAGTGGGCATGAAAGGCCAAGTCTATATTGACTGAGACAGGGTCTAGGACCCACTGTGATATATTATATTGGGCCTGAGAGGCCAAGCACATATTGACTGGGATAGGGTCAAGGACCCATTATGAGGTATTATATATATATATACCTATATTGGATCGGGCCGCACGCCGCAGCAATATATATATTGGATCGGGTTGCATGCCGCAGCTTATATATATTGGATCGGGCTGCACGCCGCAACAGTATTGCGCTTGGGTTGTAGGAGCCCCTTCGGAGTCTGAGTCTGCACACATTCTCAGTGAGCACTGTGTATATTATGGGATTGGGCTGCGCGCCGCAGCAGTATAAATATATATACATATAAATATTGGATCGGACTGCACGCCGCAGTAATACATGTGTGGATCGGGCTGCACGCCGCAGTATAATAGTGCTTGGGCCTAGGGAGCCCTTCCGAAGTCTGTATACACCCCCAGTGAGCGCCGTCGACGTTAAATGGAGCGCGCCGCAGCGGTATATGTATTGGAGCGGGCTGCACACCGCAGCATTATACTTAATCATATCCTACTATCTACTTAAATACTTATACATTATAGACATAAGTATTTGTCTTTATATGTTGAGATGGCCGTACACCGTAGGGGTACGAGTGAGGGTTGGTTCGGTGTAGAATCTTGTAGAGATAAACGTAGATTGGAGGTTAGAGTACTACTATAGTGATGACGTACCTGTGAGGGTTGCCTTAGAACTGCTAAGTGATAGCACGGGAGTTCTTACCTTCAGTTATTATTTATTATTATTACTCACTGAGTTGAAATATACTCACCCCACTCCCCGCACTTTCTGTGTAGATACAGGTGTTCAAGAAGGCAGTTGAGTTACCGCAACTCCTACAATATTGTTATCCCGAGGAGACTTCGAGGTAGCTGCCGGCGTCCGCAGAGCTTGTTTTCTCCTTCTTTATCATCTTGTTGATTTCCTAATTGCCTAGACTTGGTTGTAGTAGGATGCTATTCTGTAGGGGCTCAGTCTCGTGACACCATAATATGGTTGGGACCGTATTTTGTATGTTTTACATTTCGTTCATCACCTGATATGATCATTTACTGTTTAAGTTTAATTTAATTAGTAACTAGCTGGTTTAAGGGATAATATGGTCGGGCTTGCCTAGCATTGTGTTGGGTGCCATCACGACCAGGGTTTGGGTCGTGACAACAATACTCCTTTAACAAATAACACTAGGGTATCTGGTAAAAAAGGCAAGTAATAACATGTATACCAATGATATGTGAGTGCTAAATGTCATGCCACGTAGTACAAACAAGAACCAATGCATAAATGCAATGCAATGCAAATGACCGATGCGGCGTGCAGCCCGATCCATTTGGGTACCCGCGCTCACTGGGGGTATGTACATACTCCGGAGGGACTCCTACAGCCCAAGCGCAATATCATCATAGCATCACTACGGCGTGCAGCCCGATCTATCCTCAGTCTAAAACATGCAAATGAGTCACTCGAGCAACGTCACATAATAGCTTTTAACTCAAAACATCAGAAAAATGCAATATAAGTCTTTAAACTTTTGCAATATGACTGCACATTTCAAAACATTATTTAACTCAAGACTGAAATCATTTAATATGCTTAGTGTCGTGAAAACAACGATAATAACCCCTACAGAGTTTATATAACCGGCACGAAACCCAAAATATGGCAATCAGCCCAATTCAAGATAACATCTAGCAAGTTTCAATCAATAACGCAGTAAAAATCCACAACTGGGACGGCCAAGTCACAATCCCCAACGGTGCTCTACCCCATGCTAATACCTGGCGTACAAGTCACCACAATACAACACTATGATATGTAAATCCGGGATTTCAAACCCTCCGGATATCATTTACAAGTATTACTCACCTCAAGACGGCCAAAAGTCTAGCTCTCTATGCCTTTGTCTCTCAAATTAGCCTCCTCGTGCGACGAATCTGCCCAAATTCAGAGCGAATACATCATAATATGCTAAGGGAACAATATCCAATCGAAAATAATCAAATTCGGGCACAATTCCCAAAATTACCATTGATCATGATGCTTTTTGAAATGGTCAAACTTGATAGTTAGCTGTCTAAGGCATGTCATAGAAGTACCCCCATATGTTCCTCTTAAATGTGCCCACATGGCATGAGCATTAAAATTCCTCACATTCGCGAAACAGTTCACCCACAACAAAACTCACAATGATTCCACGTGCAATGGAATCTATCATTTTCCAAGCTTTACAAGTTTCGAGATGTATTATGTGTTAAGCAGTGTTATCCTCTTTTGGTTGACTTAGAACATGGTTTATGCCTTCGAGAGCATTCTGCTCTTTTAGGACATACAATATCTTACGACTCCAGATGTCGTAATTGTCACCATTAGTTTCTCACCTTTGTTTAAGTTAGCAATAATACTTTTGGATGCCATATCTGTAATGAAGAGACGATCACGCAAGTTTATTTATCAATTATGCATATGCCATACACATTCAAGCAAATTAATTCTAACGAAGGTTTCACATTTAGTGTAAAATAGAAAGGATATGTAAATATTCAATTATCATCTACGATCTAAATATTTAACCAAAATTAGAAATTAATTTTTTAATGTGCATTAATATGATGTAGACTATAATCACTAGGTTTTTGAGTCTTATTATTAATACAATATTCTATAGTAACATAGAATAACAATCAATTCAAAATAGGATAAAACACAAAGATATGTATTCATAATATATCAAAAATAAAGCAAAGGAGTTCATAATTAAAAAAAAAAAACTTTACTAAACTAAGTTATCATGTGAATTTTTTACCCATCTCACTCCTAGAGCTACCAAGAACATCCATTATGGTTCATTAGGCCTAAATTCACTATAGATCTCAATAAGTTCAGTCTTTCATAAATCTGATAAAGAATGATACAGAATGACGAAGGCATACCTATCCTTGACACCAAGGAATTTTCTATGAATTTCATCTAATTTAATCCTAAAACATCTCAGAAAATCAAGCAAAGAGTCAAATGGAGCCATTTTTATTTTCTTGAAATCTTCAAGAAGTTCGCTTCCTTCCGTTTTACGTGCCCTTATTTCTCTATTCAGATTCTGCTTCATCCTTGACTCATTTCTTATGACTTAGGCTCTGAATCTAAATCAACTAGAGTTTTGATCCTGTTGCGACACATTCTTCTACTATTTCTTTTTGCTCCTCTATCAATATCTCTCCCACTTGGAGCAATTTGAGCATGTTCCCGTTCAACCATATCTGAAAAATAGGAACAAGAAATCAGAAATATGATTGTCACCATTTAATACGACAATGTATGTCACAAATTTCTAATAGAAGACAAAAAGGATCATAAAAGGGTTTTTAAGTTGGAAGATTTCGTTTTCCACATAAAAAAATATTTTTGGAAAGCCCAAAATGAGTATATGTCACGACCCTAGTTCACCAATCGTGAACCTGTCATGACGGCACCCAGTCTCCGCGACTAGGTAAGCCTAACATGATGCGGAATATACAAGTTCATGAACGCTAAATGAGAAAATAGCGGAAAACGATATAAAAAGAAATGTAACAAGTGCCGCTTGGCACATATATTCATCAACCATACCATATATAGAATACTACCAAGACTCGGAATCCCACGGATAACACATACTAAAAAGGGAAAGTACAACTGTGGCTCTATACATCAAGAGTATAAAAAAAACAACGAAATGAGGAAAAATAACTACTATCACTATCAGAATAGAAAGAGGGCCTCCGGATCTGCGGATGTTGCAGATCATACCTCGAGGTCTCCGAATGTGCTGCTGAATCACCTAGGATGAGCCTGTCCTGATGTACCTAGATCTGCACAACAAAAGTGTGCAAAAGAGTAGCATAAGTACACCACGGCGGTACTCAGTAAGTGCCAAGCCTAACCTCGATGAAGTAGTGACGAGGAAGGTCAGGGCCCTACAGAGAACAATAACATAATGATCAAAACAGTAATAAACAGGAATAAGCAAGAATGAATCTGAAATAACAACAATAAAGTAATTACTACAACCGACTACGATTAGCTAACAACAAGTAACCAACACAACATAAACTCAAACCAGCAAGTCTAGGACCTGTGGGAATTGAACCCACAGTCCCACTCTATAATCAACAACCCAGGAGCTACGGGAATTTAACCCGCAGTCCCCATATCAGTATCTCTGGGTCTCCGGGAATCGAACCCGCAGCCCGTGTCTCAATATCTCAGGATGTGTCTCAATATCTCAGGATCTCCGGGAATCGAACCCGCAGTCCATATCTCAATAAGTATATCAATAAACTCCGGGTCTCCGGGAATCGAACCCGCAGCCCATGGATCTCCGGGAATCGAACCTGCAGTCCACAACAATACCACTCCGTGTCTCTGGGAATCGAACCCACAGCCCTGGGATCTCCGGGAATCGAACCCGTAGTCCACAACACGAAAAATAAAGAAACGCAGAGAGAAAATATAATATGCTTAACTACAACTTCACCAAAAACTAGTGCCAACAATTATCAAGAAGTTCAAGTAAGACAATTAGGCAATTAGACGGATAAATCCTATCTAATCATGCTTTCCTAACGAATGTGAGCACGTGATTTTTACCCTACACATGAATTATTCCTATAAAATTCAAAATAAAGTGAGTTACAACAACCACCGCATGTACACGCCTGTCACCTCGCGTACAAGGCATTTAAACTATCACATAATATCCTAGGGGTGAAGGTTCCCCCACACGAGGTTAGACAAGCCACTTACCTCGACTCCGGCTAAGAGACAACTCTCTTGCCGCGAATATCGGCCTCCACATGTGTAGAATCAATAGGCCAATTGGGCATTACCCAATCGAAACAATTAAAAATACACCAAATACCACAAGTTGCCAAAACCCGACTTTTGGTACGCTTCTCGAAAAATTATGAAAGTTATATATTCGGGTTCCTTATCTCAACACGAGTCCATGCATATAAAATTTACCAAAATCGGACTCCGTTTGCCCATTTAAATTAATGATTCTCTATAATTTAGGCCTAGGGCTAAAACCCCACATTAATCCTTCATTAACAGTGAAATACTCAAGGATTTCATGATAAAATAACGAAATTAGGCCAAGAAACTTACCCCCGATGATTACCCGATGATTTCCCAGCGATTTCCCGTCAATATCTTCTCTTAGAACTCAAAAATGGGATTTTTGCGAATGAGCCCCGCGACTGGACTATTCTGGACTTAAATTCACTGCCAGACATTTTTACTCTATGCGATTGCATCAACACTGTTGCGATCGCATAGAACAAATTTTGAACCCTCGCCAAACTACTCTATGCGATCGCATCGTCCTCAATGCGATCGCACTGCTCACCAAAATAAACCTATGCGATCGCACACCCTTCTCCGCGATTGCATAGAACAAAAATCTGGGCCTCGGACTCCCTACTCTATACACTATGCGATCGCATAGGCCTATACGCGATCGCAGAGCACAACCATCCAGCACTACGCGATCGCATAGCCTTGCACGCGATCGCATAAAACAAATATTTAGCCTCCTTTAAAACCTTCTATGCGATCGCATCAGCCAATTGCGATCGCATAGAGCATTCGTCTACAACACATACCAGCACATAACAACACTTCTAAAATGCATTAATTAGCCCGATTGGACCCCCGGATTCATCCCGAGACCACCGGGAACCCAACGAAAACCACCAACCTACTCCAAAACATGATACGAACTTGTTCCAATCATAAAAATACACCCTTAAACACGGAAATCACCAAAACAAAGCGAATTCAAGCCTAAGTTTTATCCTAAACTTCCGAAACTCACATTCAATCAAAAACCCGACCAAACAACGTCCGAATGACCTGAAAATTTGCAGACATATCCAAAATCACATAACAAAGCTACATAAATTTTTGAAATTCTATTACGACCCCCGGATCAAAATCTCACCTATCGTTCGGATTCGCCAAAATTTCAAACTTCGGCATTTCAAGCCTAATTAAGCTACATACCTCCAAAATACATTCCGAACGCGCTCCCAACCCCGAAATCACCTAACTGAGCTAATAGAACCATCGGATTTCCGTTTCGAGGTCGTCTCAACACTGTTCCGAACACGGGTCATTTTCCAACTATAAAGCTCTCATTTAGGGACTAAGTGTCCCAAAACACTCTAAATTCCAGAACTGACCCTCCCGGCAATCCACAATAGCAGAAATGAACTTAGGGGAACAGTTAAATTGGGGATCGAGGCGTAAATTTCAAAAACGACTGGCAGGGTCGTTACAGTAAATCATTAATATATAAGTTTTAGGCAAAAATATTTAACAAGTTATTTCTAAAATGCTGAAAACAAACGCAGTTTTTTGTTAGAAAAATAGTTTAAAACCGTCAATCTCCAAAAAAAATTATATCTCACTCGTTTTTTTCGTTTTTCACATATAAGATATTTATGAAAATCCCAAAATGAGTAGAACATGATTATATAAGTTTTAGGAAAAATATTTAACAAGTTATTTCTAAAACGCTAAAAACTGAAGCTATTTTTTGTCTGAAAAATAGTCAAAAACTATCATTCTTCAAAAATCACATCTCACTCTTTTTTAATTCGTTTTTCACATCTAATATATTTTTGAAAAGCTCAAATGAGTAGATCATGATTATAAAAGTCTTAGGTCAAAATTACATAAGCGACAGCCAAAACGCAAACAAAAAAAAATAAAAACAGTTTTCTCTGATACTTGTCAAAAATTAGCCAACAAAAATAAATCTCAACCTAAACTTATTAAACAACTATTTCAAGAAATTGGCATGAATAACTGGATCATTTATCCATGCTCTGATACCACTATAATATAATTTGGAGCAAAAATAACGGATTGTATACCTTAAATTCACAGCGAATATTGTTGTTGTTACCGCTACCAAAAGAATTTGCCTCAAGTCTCCTTTGATTTTATTAGGAAATCAAGGTTAAAGTTCACAAAGTAAATGTCTTTTAGTGTGATGATATAATCTAGAAAGTCAGGATTGTTTTTCCTTTTTTCTGGGTTTTCCTTTTGTTTTCTACGTAGTGTCTCTCGAACTTTCTATTTTGAAGCAGAAGACTTCCCTTTTTATTAGGAGAGGTTGAGCAGTTATCAGATAATTGTTCCCTCTCCTTTTCAAAAAGAATTTTAACAGTTATAAATGTTTCCCCTCCTTTTAAGGATAAGGTTGAATAGTTATAACACAATTGTTCATCATTTATTTTAAAAAACCAGATAATCCTTTATTTACGGGTTGGGTTAGATTGGATGGGATCGGCTTACATGGGCGACCCAAAATTTCAAAAACTTACATCTTCCACTTTGCACATAGTGGACAAGACCTAAGCCAATATTATATCAACTAGACATACAATTAATACAACAAATAGTTCATGCCACTTGTGAGCATCAAGGCTTGACTTCAAGGTTTTATAAGCCCTATATAGGAATTCAATCACGTATGGAATGAACTCATTTCTAATACGAGGATATCGTATTCATAATACCCTAGACTTTACTACTTCAGTAGTTACTCATTTGATCTATCATCCTCTTTAAGAGGTGAACTCGAGTTCAATTTTAACTTTATATACACAATTACACTAGACATCTATATGTCGAGTGTAATAGATGGCTTGTGTACACACGTCAGATTATTTCAATTTAATCGTCCCCCTTTTCTACTAGAATCTATTTGTTCCAACTCAACTGTTTTTCTAGAAATGCACTGCACTACCGAATCATTCATGGCTATTAGTGACATGCTAAAGTAGCAACATTGATTGAAATTTAAAGAAACATTAAAAGGTCAAAGGGTATACCAATGAAAAGTTAATTTTAACTTTTTAGGGTCTCACACAATGAAGAAGCATCGAACCATTCTTTCATTAACCCATTGGTCGCTTAACACACATGGTATGAAACACGTACGATGTTCTCACCTTATCCTGGTGCATGCGTCTCATTTCTTTTAATTATCCAACATCATACAGACCTTGGTCTAGACACCTCTTGATGTCTAACCCGAGTTTCTCTTTTCAGTGATCCTCAAACTCATTTTCTTAGAGAGACTCTTGTTTGGTTTATAAAATAAGTCATAGCATGACATTTAAATTATCTCTTCATGTTCTCTGACGTAAGAGGCGATTGCTTGTGTAAGAGAGCTAATCTCGCGACTTGTCCGACACATTTTATTTTTAAAATATTATCACATGCATATGAGACATAAGTTCAATAGTCTTACTTTGATGAGAATATCATAACAACAAAGTTGTTTTACAATACATAAATATCATCATTTCCTACACAAACCTAGAGCCTTAACATATTTTTCAAACAAGTCTCTAGATATGTCTTTTGTAAAAATATTAGCTATCATTTCGCGAGTAGGAATGTATTGTAAATTCACTTCTCCATTTTGCGAGTAGAAATATATTGTAAATTCACTTCTCCACTTGCTACTATATCTCTCACAAAGTTATATTTGATAGTATTTGGTTTTACTGTGATACTTAGGATCCTTTGTATATGCGATGACTGCCTGACTGCCGCAATATAAAGTCATGGGACCCTTAGAATTCTTTGTAACATTAAAATTCCCAAAGAATCTCTTTAACCAAAAAGCTTCTTGTACTACTGATGCACAAAAAATAAATTAAGATTCCATGGTTGAAAGAGCTGTGCAAGTTTGTTTCTTAGTGTTCCCTAAAATAACACCACCATTAAGTAATAAAGCATAATGCTAGGTTGATTTTCTATCATTCCGATCACCAACCCAATCAGCGTTTGTGTAAATACTCAAGAGTAAATTAGATCCGCTATAGCATAGTTAATAATCTACAGTTCTCTTCGGATATCTGAATATTCTCTTTATTGTCTTCCAATGATCTCTTCTGGGATTAGATTGATACCTGCTTACCATACCTACAACACAACAAATGTTTGGACGAATACACATCATAGCGTATATTAGACTCCCGATAGCACCAGAATATGAAACTCGAAACATGTCTTCCTTTTCTTTTTTAATCTTTGAACACATTTCAAGGCTTAAAGTCTTACCTCTAGCTATTGGATTATCCATAGGCTTGCAACTATTCACTCGAAACCGTTCTATAATTTTTCTTATGTATGTTTCTTGACAAAGACTCAAAAACCTTTTTTTTAAATGATCTCTTTGAATTTTAACACCCAATATATAGTTTGCTTCACCCATATCTTTTATGTCAAATGACTTTGAAAGCTATGACTTACCAGTTTTTACATACTACAAATTATTTCCAGCTAATAAAATATCATCCACGTAAAGAGAATGAATCATAAACTTTCGGTTGGTCTTTTTCATATAGATAAAATGGTCTTCATCGATCATGGTGAAATAAAATGAAATCACCTCCTTATGAAATCTCGGTACCACTACCTTGAAGATTGCTTTATGCTATAAATTGATTTTTTTTCAATTTACAAACTTCCTTTTCTTGGCCTTTAACAACGAAACATGCAGGTTGTTCCATGTAGATTTTTTCGTTTAGTCTCCATTGAAAAAAGCGATCTTCACATCCATTTGGTGTAATTCTAGATCTAAACGTGAAACAATAGCCAAAAGAATCTTATAGAGCTAAACTTCACAACTGGTGAAAAAGTTTCCTCATAATATATTCAAACTTCTTGAGTAAAACCTTTTGCCACCAATCGTGCTTTGTGTGTTTCTATGGACCCATTTGATTTGCGTTTAACTTTGAGAATCTATTTATTCCAAATAGCTCTATGTCCGTGAGGAAGGTCAACTAGATCCCTGATTTTATTGGTTTTCATGGACTCTGATTCTTCTTTTATCGCTTTTAACCATTCATCCTTTTTAGGGCTCGATAAAGCCCCAGTCATAGAATTAGGTTCATCCAATTCTATCGGAGATACCAAGAAAACATAATCCTCAATCTCATAAGATCGTTTGGGTACACCTTTTCTTATACTCTTACGTAATTGAAGTTCAGATTCCTCTATAGGATTTTGGGTTGCAAAACTTCCACTTGGACCAGTAACCATTTCTTGATCCATTGATGTATCAAGTATGTCCTGCGACATTATCTGATCTTCTGAATTCATCATTTCGTATAGAGGCTCACCTTCATTTATTTCACCATTTTTAGGAAAATCACTTTCTAAAAATCTGAAATCTCGTGATACATTTTCAGTAATACTTCCATCGTCCAATTCATCAATGAACACAAACCCTTTGGAGCATTTTGAGTATCGAATAAAGATCTTCTGCACTTAGTTTGCCAAACTCACCAAACGTTCTTTAATATATGCAGCACAACCCCAAGGTTGTAGATCATTTCAGGTTTGTTTTACGACCAGTCCAAAGTTCATAAGGAGTTGAAGATACTGATTTAGAAGGCACTTTATTTAAAATGTAGGTCGCAATCAATAATACATCTCCCCAGAAAGGAATAGACAAATTTGCGTGCGCCATCATTAATCTTGTCATGTCCAATAATGTTCTATTCCTTCATTCGGCTACACCATTTTTGTTGAGGTGTATAATGATTAGCTAACTGTCTAATAATGCACTTTACAGTACGTAATTCTTCAACTTGTTTTGAAAAATATTCATGTCCTCGATCGGTTCTGAAAACCTTTATACTTTTATCTAATTGATTATCAACTTCATTCATATATCTTATAATGGACTCAAGTATTTCAGATTTATGAGAAATCAAATAGACATAACCAAAGCGGATGAAATCATCAATAAATATAATGAAGTATGCAGCACTAGACTTTGCCCTCGCATTCATTGGACCAATAAATCAGAATGAATTAACTGAAGTGGGAATTAAGCTCTTTTAGACTAGGGGTGGGCATCAGTTCAGTTTTGAAAATTATACGTTTTGCCTATCGATTATCGGTTTACAAATATTATATCCCGATAATCAAACCGATAAGATATTAGTTATCGGTTATCGGCTTATCAGTTATTGATCCTTATCGGTTCGGTTATCGGTTTATCCGATAAGATAAAACTAAAATTAAAAGTGTTGAACGCTGAATATTATACTAATGAGCTTAATTCGCTAAACAACAGAGTTAAATACTGAGTGTTAAACAACAAAAGTGCTAAAATGTTCTTGGTAGTAATAATTGGAATTTACCATATTATTCACCATATTAAAATTAATTTACAGAAGTACTGCTAGTACCGAGTTTGTATAATAGGTAAAACCAATATTGCAATACCAATGGAAATAATATACACTAACAACCATAGTACTAAAGCAAGTGAAGTACGGCTAACCGAGTTTGTTGCCTAGCTATTTTCAATACAAACTCGGTTAGCAAACAAAAAACAAAAATCTGAAGCAAACATAGGCAAAAATCAGAAGCAAACAGAGGCAAAAATCTTGAGCAAACAGAACAGTTAAGAAGAAGCAAACAGAAAAATCTTGAGCCAAAACTTAAACGATGCGATTGACGAGTGAGGGAGTGAGTCGACGTGACTGGAAGAGAACTGGTGAAGCTCAGGCACTGGCGTGGCGACTGGCAGAGAACTGGTGGTGAGCTTGAGAGTTGAGGCTCAGACACCGGCGTTACACGATGCGATTGACTGTTGGGAGTTGAGGGCTGCTGCGGAAACAGAATGAGAGAGACAAAGACTGAGTGAACTGAAGAGGGAAGAGAATTAGCAAAATAAGACCCTAGTATATACTTAAGGGTAGATTAGTAAATTACTTTATTCTTATTGGGTTATCGGTTTTTACCTAATAACAAAAATGCAAACCGAGATCGAACCGATAACCCATTAAATTTTTTTTTACCCCATTACCGAACCGTTAACCCAATAACCCAATACCAATAACCCAATAAAGAATTACCGGTCTGGATTATGGGTTTTACCCGATATATGCCCACCCCTATTTTATCCTTCCCAAATAGTTTACGCGTAATCTTTCCAGCAAGATAATTTTCACTAGTTGGCATATCAATTTTGAAGAAAGAACCTAAATGCCATTCCTTTGCAAACCTATTCATAATTATATAAGTCTTCAGCGAAAATATTTACAAGCGATGGCCAAAACACATTAGACATCAAAAATAAATCTCAACTTAAAGTTATATAACAACGATCTCAAGACAATTTACATGAATAACTGGATTATTCAACATGACCCTGATACCAATGTAATATAATTCAGAGCAAAAACAATGAATTGTGAATTTAAATTCACAACGAATATTGTTGTTGTTGCTACCAAAAGAATCTGCCCCAAGTCTTCTTTGATTTCACTAGGAAATCAAGGTTAAAGTTCACAAACTAAATGTCTTTTAATGTGATGACGTAATCTAGAAAGTGAGGATTGCTTTTCCTTCTTTTCTCGTTTTTCCTTTTGTTTTCTAGGTAATGTCTCTCGTGCTCTCTCTTTTGAAGCATAAGACTTCCCTTGTTGTTAGGACTGGTTGTTCCCTCTCATTTTCAAAAAGTATTTGAACAATTATAACTATTGCCCCTCCTTTAAGGATAAGGTTGAATCCTTTATTTAAAAAACTAGATAATCCGTTATTTACGAATCAGGTAAGATTGGATCGTGTATGTTCATATAGGCGACCCCAATCCCAAAAATTTACAAAATCAATGTCATTTAAAATTAGACAGAATTACAAGAAAATACACATGACTTCACATCATAACAAAAAATGACCTATATTTTTAAGTTTTACCTCATCTAGCCCACATTGTACATATTTTGAAAGCACTTGCAAATTCAGAATTTGTGTTCTTACAACCAGCTTCTAAAAGCTACATAGTTAATTCTTTGTTCTCACAGCCATTGTTTTCTCATTCTTCTTCTCACATCTTCTACATATGATTCAAGGGGCAGTATATTTTTTGCTTATCCCCTTATGTCACCTGCTTGCAATATAAGCAAAATTAAAGAGTAGAAGTCCACCATTGAAGACCATTCAAAGCTTTGGTTTTGAATTTGTTAGTTGTTTGGATTGGATGTTGTTCCAATTGATCGAAAATATCAAAGAAGTTCAAAATTTAAATTAGAAATGATTTGGAGTAGATTTGGACAAGATTTGAGTTAAATTTCAGAAAAAACGCAAGGAAGAAGATGAAGTGAGTTTTTGTATAATTATGTATAATCTTGTATAATAGTGTATATGAGTGTATAAACACACCTTATACACTATTATACTTTTATACACCTTTATACAAGTGTCTATAGACGAACTTCTTTCACGATTTTCAGTTGTAATTTTTGTTCAAAACCAATCCAAATCTCCATTAAATGAATTTTATATACAACCTCCTTATACTATTTCTAACAAGTCTAAATGACACCCACTCCAAATTTCTCACAAAATCAAATTCAGATTTAAACTCACATATTTAAGCTTGTTAAAAATACAATTTTCACCATCCTAATGAATTTGGTATGTTCAATTAATATTTGAGTCACAATTACTATTCGAAAATTAATTTAAAAGTTTGAGGAATCTTTTTTAAAAGTTAAATAGAGATTCTGAGAACCCATTAGAGTTGGATATTGAACCTTAGCATATTATTTTTGGGTTAGTTGATTGTAAATTGAAATATATGAAATATAGGCTCTCAATTGTTCTAATGTGAAATTTTCCCTTAAAATTATAGCGTCTAAGTGATTTTTTCTTGGGCTTTCATGAACTATTGAAACATCTTTCTTATACACTCAATTAGTTCATAACTAATTCATTTTGCTATTAACAAAGCTCAATTAGGACTAAAAGTTTACCCCAAGATTTTGTTTGACAACGAAAAGAACAAAGGAGAAAGAAATAGAAAAGATAACTCTTTGCGGTGTGGGATTTGCTTATGAGAATCGGAGCTCCGAAGTGTGGGCAAAGCCGTTGAATGACAACCGTTCCAATTCCGACGCGCCAAATTTACTAATCTTGCAGCTTCTCCCTTACGCGCCTTTCTTTCGAAATCTGTAATCTCCAATCAAGAATATCACCTTTTTCTCTAAACAAATTTCCAATTTTTGTATATTCAATAGATTTACATATCCACGAGTACCAAGAGTTACTAAAGCACTGTAAATTAGGGATCTTGATTCGGGTTTCAACGTTGTTCGCTACTGATTCAGGTACAAATTATGTTTCCCTTCTATTTTTATTTCTTCCCATTGTATAAGAAATGGATCCAAATGACGTTTTTACTCCTTTTCCTGCTAATTATAGTAAAAGATTGAATTTTTTGTCTCTTTCTTACCACCCTTTTAGTTTCTGTTCCTGGTTGTGGTTAACAATGTTAAATATATTTTTATGTGCTTCACCAGAATACTAATCGTTGTATTTGTCCTCATATCGAAATGGATCCTGTTGCTCTTTTTGTTGGACTATTGTAGTATGATTGAAATTTGTGTCGTTTCTTGGCACCCTTTTAGCTTTCTTTTCATGTGTGTGGTTAATAAATTAATAGTCACATGTTACACCTTAATTCCAATCAGTGTTTTCTTAAATTGCTGGTTCTTTTCCTAATATTGAGATAATGCCATATTTGGATGTTTTTGCAAAAGAAATTAAAGCTACCAGAAATGTTACAGCCTTTTGGTATCTAGTTTTGATTTTGACACTACATGTTCTTGATTGATTTTCAATGATTAGAACTTGCCTAAAACATTGCGCAGAAAAAGTTAGTCCTTTGGTTGCAAGGAACCTATGATGATGTCAAGGAGGCCTATCAACCCATCTCGACGTCTAGCAGATGGTGGAGCAGCTTCATTAGAAGCCTCAATTCGCTCAAAGACACGATCTC
Source organism: Nicotiana noctiflora (assembly GCA_032618575.1). Classification (NCBI taxonomy): domain Eukaryota; kingdom Viridiplantae; phylum Streptophyta; class Magnoliopsida; order Solanales; family Solanaceae; genus Nicotiana; species Nicotiana noctiflora. The sequence goes on from JASVEL010008873.1 coordinate 79,284, forward strand.
CCCCATATTTAGCAATTGGACTTGTTATTGTGGTACTTGTTCTCAGCTTCTGATACTAATGGTTATTAACTTCTATCATTCTGAATGGCAGTTGATAGCCTTTGGAAAATAACTAGACTCAAATATTTCATTTTAACTGTAATTGTAACTCTATTTTTCCTTTTGGATATTTCAGGGAGCATTTCTTCTCATAGGTTACTTATACCGTGACACAGGTTTGTACCCGGAACCTTGGCATTTCGTGAATTAAATTCATATTTGAATTTATTGTAAAAAGGCCAAAAAGAAAGAGAAAGAGAAAAGATATTTAAGCTGATTGTTCAGTACTAGAGGTCTGTGATGAAACTTGACTCCGAGATTCTCTATGAATTGCTTGTACTTGTTGTCATCAAAAGTTACTTTTCTCAAGAGGTGAAAAGTTGGGTATCATATGCTTGTTCTGAAAACTAGGCGCATTACAGGTGATATAGGCCTATAACTTCTTGTTTTACATCCTTTAGCTCACTTGGAGGTCTCCCTACAATTTATTTCTTTAGAGAAAGCTGTATAACTATTAAAAAGAGCAGACAATACGAGTACTCTGCATGATCAGTCTCACCTTCTCAAGGAAAGAAGATGGTTGAAACATAGTTTCATGGCATCAACATATGCACAAGAAGATGTGTAGAAGGCATATGAATCATCTTTGAAATATTTCGTAATATTATTTTCAAACAAAGTAGTGGTCCTTTTCTTTTCTTTAAACAAAATGTTGGTCTTACCTCTTCTTTTGATGAATGTTTTTCTAAATAAAAATATCAACGTTAAATGAGTCTCTGCTGTCAGTAATGGTCATGCAGGTAACTTAATAAGTGTCCCTTATCTCAGCTTGAACGTTTTCTTCTGCCTCTACATATTGTTCTTTACTTTGCTTTGATGCTGATTGAAGGATTATCATTGCTTATAGGTACTTTTGGCAGTATTAAAGGCATCGGTAGAGTGGAAGGTAAATTCTCATGCATTATTCTGAAGGATTTGAGTTTACGGCATATTTCTCTTTCAAATGACACATGAATTATGTTACATACAAAAGTGCAGAGACATTTCTATTACATGTTTAGAAATTGGCTCTAATTATATACCCATGATCACCTCATGTTTGCATCCAAAAATTTAAATTTGGTACTTACTGATAGCCAAGTACCCTGTCGCTTTTGGGCTCTTGCCGGAGCTTTACTTGAATGATAATTTTGTATATTTACGATAAGAAGACTCGGACAAGCATGTTATGCATTTCTTGCTTCTACTTTTAGCTCATTCAGAGTATTGTAGGAAGTAAGAACCATCTAACTGTAACTTCAAAAATAATGCCTTTGTACATGACATGCAGCAGGATTATTGTGTTCCATGCTAAAATTCATGTGAATTGTTATCACGCAGTCAGTCTATATGGCTGCTTCAATAAACTAATATCAACCATGTCGGGGTTCCCGTTAACTTATTGATTCTCTGAATAATTCAACAGTCTGGTGAGCAACTGTGGTTTTGATGGGCAAACTTCTTTTTCCCTCCACTTCGTACATCACTTGAGTCAAGGGCGTAGAATAGGTAACAAGATTGGTTATTCACTATCATTTATCATTCTAGGTGGGTGGAGTGACGGTGCATTATGCCTATCAAGAATCTCTATATTGTTTATATGCAGAGCTACTGACTTCCAATCTTTCTTACTAGAAGATGTGATTGCGTTAGTTTAATTTGGGTAATAGTGCCTTGGTTTCTTTTACTCGATACTTCTGAAGAGAAATTTACTGCTGTTTGTACATTACAGCCAAGTTTTTGAACCAGTTTTACCTGTGCAGGGGATTTTTCATGTACTGTAGAGGTTCAAAAGACCATTCCTTTTCTGAAGAAAGCATATGGAGATAGCATGCATAAGGTGCTGCATGTTGGCCCTGATACTTGCTCGGTAGTTGCTAGATTATTAGAAGAGGAGGATACTCAAGCTTGGGGTATAGAACCATATGATATAGAGGATGCAGGTCATTTCTGCAAGAAACTCGTGCATAAGGGCATCGTTCGCGTGGCTGATATAAAATTTCCTCTTCCATATCGCGCAAAATCATTTTCACTTGTGATTGTCTCAGATGCATTGGATTACTTGTCTCCAAGGTATCTCAATAGGACCCTTCCCGAATTGGCCAGGGTATCATCTGATGGACTTGTTGTTTTCACAGGTAAGAGTTTGTATCAGCTGTTATGTTTAAAAAAATGGACAATCTGAAATGGAAGGATATTTTGCATTCATTGTACTGTCTGATCTAAGCAACTTCCTACCCTTCACTTCCCGTCCATCTCTTTTTAGTCTTGCCTTTTCGGGGTGCAGTATATGAGTGGGAATATTTATCTAAATCCGAGAAAGATAGGTCTTTTAATTCGGGAACTTATTCTTTTATTTTCAGTACTTGGTCACACTACCGCACTCTCTTTGGTAGAAAGCTATTTAGAAATTTGACTATTTGTTGTCTTATTTTGGTTTCTTTCCATACTGATGTTGAATATGTTTCTATCCCCCTTTTATACTAGGTCCAATAATGCCCTATGCAGTCTCTCGTGGAAAGTAGGCCAAGTTGACTAGGAGAGGTATTTAATTAAAGTAACCATTCTTGCAAAAGGAGTAAAGAGCATTAATAGTGAAGGAATTACAAGGACACTACGACTAAATATACCTGTAATAAGAAACCGCTTGAAATAAATATAGTTAATGCTGCAGAAGACAAAAAATACATGCACCATTCCCAAGTTAAGAATAGCTGAATATCTGTAGGATTTCAAAGCAGGGATATGAAATGGATTAAGGACGATTGTTGGATTCTACACACACGCAAAGAAGAGGACATTTGTGTCTAAACGTGTAAAGAAACTTTTTAGATTGTCATTTGCTAATTATTGTTTCCTCAAATGAATATAACAGGCATGAAAGTTAGGAGATATGACAAATAGTAGAATATCGGGTTACCAGGGTCAGTGTATAACTATAGAGATAACCTGTGTATAGTGGACGAATACAGCAGAAACAACATGCCTTTTTCCTTTCCTTTCTTTTTAGTAAAAAGAACAAATTCTTCCTGAATTATGTAAGAATTCGTCACTACTATTAAAGAAGTAGAACTTATTATGTCTCTATTCCCGTTTAGCAGTGGTAATATATTGTGTGTAATATTCTTAAAGAATGATATGGTGATAGTAGGATCAGGTTTGATGACTGCTCCATATCCCTCTTCATTGCATGAATAGTTCGATTGGTTGCAAATCAATGCAATGTGGCATATTTTCAATTATGCTAGCATGCTTTCTGTTGTTGTATGACTTTTGGTCAGTTGACCTCTACGGAGTAATATTCATTTTGATGCAGTGGAAACTGATTACCTAATTGCTTTCTTAGAGCTGTTATCAGTTTTCTCCTTTTAACCATATCATTCTATGCATAAGCTTTCTAAGGAGTCATAAATGCCTTTTCATACTTACGTCCTTTATTCCACATCATTTGATAATTGCAGGTTATCCACGACATCATAAAGCTAAGGTTGCAGATAAGTCCAGATTCGGGGGGCTGGTAAGTGAAATGCTCCTGGATCGTATCCATATATCTTTTGTTACAGTGTCCACATTATTTATGTATCTCATAAATTTGTGGTACGGAGCAAATGTGTTGGAATTAGGAGCCTTTGACCCTTTTATTTACATCTTAGGGATTGGGGTGGGGGTAAAAGGAAAATTCATATTAGCTTCTGATTTGAAAAGATTAATCCCTTCTTGCTCTCTGACTTTGAGTTGATCTAAATTCTTGATAGCGCCGTGAGAAAATTTGAGTGCGCCTTAGAGGTGGTGTAGCAATTGGTCACCCTGAATTTGGTGAAGGATAGTAGTTTGGATTATCCAATTTTAACTTTTAGGTGGTTACGTTGTACTAAAGAAGATTGACAACTGTAGGTAATTACTTCTACAATGTAATTCGAACTCGCACTTATCCGTAAAAATCAATCACCAAAACTGAGATGGAGTAAAAGCCTGCGGATCGATTGTGCTGTAAACTATGATTGAACATAGTGTCATAGACTACATCAGGGATAAAACTAAAGATGGTACTTGGTAACTTCTTTCGAGAGGGAAGATGAGTCTCTTGTAAACAAGAGCACTCACTTTGTATAATTGATATCGAATTGAAAGGATGACAAGGTACCACTTGAATAATTAATACAGAAAGTTAGAAAGATACAATGTTCTAGACTTCATATTAGTTTCATCTCAAAACTCTTGTTTTCAGAATATTGAAAAAGCTCTGTTGCTGTAAAAGTTTTGTTTCGTGCTTTTAAAATCTAGCACCAGACACCAAACAACAAAATGAAAAACATGACATTCCTCATTAGAAGTGAGAAAGACAAAACAAACACAAATGACATAATTATACCACAGCAAATATTAATGCGCTTGATGAGCATAAATCACTTAAACAATGACACAAAAAACATGTTATTCAAACCAATCATTCATATCATTGATCATCATTCATGCAGTGCATGTCACTATATGTCAAAAGTCATTTTTTTTTCCATATAAAAAAGAAAGATCGCTTGTGCATATGTTTGTCGCAGACTTCATGCTGCAAAGGTACTACCCCAACAAAATCAGCAGCTGAAGTTGTAAAGTGAAATATCTTAGTGAAATGCCTGCTCCTGCTAATTTCTTTTACCGTCTCGTTTTTTCCTTAAACATAATTGATGGTATATTAACTTAAGAGTACTCACTAACTTTGGAACCTGATGCCAACTTCCACCTTTGCTTATTGTTCTTCCCGAAGGCCAAATTGAGGAGCTCAACATGGTGGGTCAGGTATTTTGTTCAAACAAGTTTAGAGGAAAATGAAGTTGCCATTAAGAAGTTTGATCTAGCTGCTTTGAAGAAATCATATGTTCCTAGCTGCCAAATTTTTCACCTGAGATCTTACCGTTGATTTATTTGTTTATTTATTTATTGGGGTTTTTCGCTAGTCTAAATGTGGGCTCATAGTACACATACACTAAACTTTTTGTTGCCTTTATTTATGATGCAATATAGTTTCACCTACTCGTGTAGAAAATCATGATATGAAGGTCAAAATAATTTCTGTATCTCTAAACTACTTGAATTGGACACGCCATTGGATCAGCACAATTCTGAATAAATTGAATTTGATTAGAGTATTAATACATAATCAAAGAAATGCTGATTGTTTCCTGGACTACTGTAGTAAATGTGAGACCTAAAAAGAAATATGTGAAACCTATTATACTGATCAGTAGGTGTTCGAAACTTTAAATGACATGGTAGCAGACTTGCAGTCATTTTTCTCTGTGCAGAACTATACTAGAATCATCACAAATACTCAACCCATATTTCTAATGGTTTGAGCTTTCAATTCCAAAGAAATCAAGGGGCAAAAGGAGGACGACGGCGACAACAACAAATTCAGCGTAATTTTACAAGTGAGATCTAGCGAGGGTAATGAATGCGCAGGGTAGTGAGTATGCAAGTCTTACCATCTAGGGGAGCAGTAACAACAACAACATAGTACAACAACCAAAACACAAGCAATATCATGTGGTAATAAAATTTTAAGAATATGAAAATACTAGAATAACGCTACTAATTATACTAGAATGAAAGGAAATATGCCAAATGCCTATTAGCTTTCTGCTCAAATCTTGTCATCAAGCTGAAGATGGGTCCTGTCCTGCCTAATCATCTCCCTGATACTATTTTGGCTTATCTCAACCTTCTTTCTGATTGTCAATCTCTTACACCTCCTCACTAGAGCATTAGCGAAAAAAAAGGAAGAATCCACGTCAATGAACTGCTACCAGTGAACAGTTTTTCTTTCAGAACTAAAGCCATTATTTACAAACTTTTAGTACTAATTAACTCCTATTAAAGGAAAATGGTGGTAACACAGACAAGAGCTGACTTTAACTTCACTATAAAGGGCCTCTTTATGAATACAGCTGGGAATATGTTCTCATAAAGCGAGAACAGTCTCTATAAATATATAAAGATGGGATTTGGTACGGTGATGTGACATATCTGTATAGCCAAGAAACTTAATTTTCTTTTTTGTCAATTTTTTGTCGTTTATCCTATTTTCCTATTTATTTGATATTTTAGAAAACCCGTAAGTCGCTTTTTTGAAAATCAAAAGTCATGTCCTTTCCGCTTCTTTCTCATTCAGAAAACAGTTATGCTAAACCTTAAATTTCAATTAAAGGAAAAAACATAAACAAAAAATGAAAAGACACTCGCTTTTAATTTCTGTACAATTTCATTTCCTATAACACGTTCGTTCAGCAGTTCACAATTGTCACGATCCCAACCCTGGTTATGATGGTGCCCAACATACTGCTAGCCAAGCTCGACCTTTCAACAATATTTCCCAACTTAAACGGATCATAGATGCAAAGCACATGGAATAATTACTAAGCCATTTTATCAAAAGTCTAGAAATAACGATGGAATATACGAAAATTTAACAAAATACTGCAACATAGCCCCCAAATAGGATCCGGTATCACAAATATGAGCCTCTAATATAGAATGGCAAACTACTACAAGTTTGTCTAAGAAATGCTGAATAAAAGATAGAGATAGAAGGGAGAGATCAATGCTGCGAACGTCATGCAGCTACCTCGATACTCCCAAGTACTGCTGCTCTGCTAAACAAGTCCTCACTCAACCTGTGGGGTACCTGGATCTGCATGATGCAGGGAGTAATGTGAGTACTCCGACCCAGTGAGTAATAAACATAAATAAAAGATGAGAATAAGAAATCATAGAATAATACAAAGCAAACTATAACTGGTAGTCTAGAACATGTAATCATGAAGCAACAAACCGATGAAATAAGGGTACATAAATACTATGACAGGTAAACCAGATAAGTGATAAATGCATGAATGCAATGCAACACATAGCATGGTACACTCTAGTACCCGTTGCGACATGCAGCCCGATCCATTTAATGTCGACGATGCTCACTGTGGATGTGTATAGACTTCAGAGGAGCTCCTACAGCCCAAGCGCAAATAATCAAGCCATCTCGTGGCACCAACCATGCTCTCGACCTCAATATCAATATAATACCGCTGTGGCGCGCAACCCGATCCATGCTCAATCCAGAATTTCACATAAGCCTCTCGGGCTATATTAAAATAATAGGTTCTTAGCACAGAATGTCAATAAAAATAGTGTTCAAGCTTGCAAGTCTTAGAAAAATGGCTGAGCATTTCAAAACAATATTTAAACTTAGGACTGTTATCAATTAACATGTCAAATAATGTGAAAACACTGATAGCAATCCCTGAAGGATTCAAATAATTGGCACAAAGCCCAAATATGACAATTTAGTCAAAGTAGGGTGATTATCAAACAAGTCTTAGTCGAAAATACTGTACAAACATCATTCGAAACGGACCAAGTCACAATTCCCAACTACAAGCGACCCCGCACTCGTCATAGAGCGCGTGTCTCATCTCAATATAGCATTACGATGTGAAATTCCGGGGTTTCAAACCCCCAGGACATTATTTACATCTATTACTCACCTGAAGCCGACCAAAAGTCTAGCTCGCTCTGCCTTTTCCTCTCGAATCGACATCCTCGTGCGTTGAATCTGATCAAAACCACAAGGAATACGTTACAATAGGCCAAGGGAACATAACCCAATCGAAAATACTCGAAACATATTGAAAATCACAAAATTGGCAAAACCTGAGCCCCGGGCTCACTTCTCGAAAAATCAGAGAATTCACATCACCGGATTCCTTATCTCGCCACGAGTCTATACATATCAAATTTACAAAAATTCGATCTCAAATGCTCCCTCAAACTCCAAATTTTCATTCAAAAAGTCAAGCCCAAGTACTTCCATTTTTAATCAAATTTCCATGAATATAAGTGTTGATTCTTCAATAAAATAATATTTCTAGGTCACAAGACTCACCTCCAATCCATTCCCGTCGAAAACCTGTTTAATCCCCGTCAGAAAGTTCTCAAGGTCGTCCGAAAATGGTGGAAACGGTCTAAGCTTCGCGGATGAAATGTTATTATAACCCTTCTGTCCCACCCAGATTTCCTCTATGCTATCGCATCCAAGTCTCTGCGATCGCATATCACAAAATAATTACCTCTGATTTTAATAGGGTCTCCGCGATCGCAATGACAAAACAATATACACTGTGCGATCGCATATACATCCACGCGATCGCAATGAACAAAATCCAAGCTCCCAAGTTTTTCCTCTATGAGATCACACTACTGCCCTGAAATATCGCATTGAACAAATGACAAAGCCCCAAAATCCCTCTATGCAATCGCAACTCTCCTCTCGCGATCACATAGAACAAAACTCTGCATCTATCGTTCGTGCCACTCGACCCTCGACAGTGCACAATTTACATTCTATTGGAGCGGGCCGTCGACCTCGGCGTGGTTTGCGCATGTTTATTAGTTACTTAATAATTGTAAATTTTGGAATTGGCCATATGTGGCTTGATATAAACTGGTAAGATAATAAAGAATAAACCTCGGAAGCCCTGGGTTCATTGTTGAAGGTGCTTACCTTTTCTCATGGCTTCACAATTAGAACTTTTATGAAAATCCATGATTATTCTCACACTTATAGTATAGTGTTAATTGACATCTAGTGAGTGTTGATGTTGGCCATCTCGTCTCTACCCCTTCGGGATTAGGCGGGATACTCACTGAGTACACGTTGATTACGTACTCATACTACACTTCTGTGCATTTTTGTTGTACAGGTACATATACACTTCTAGCAGCCTACAGACGTAGCAACATGGATAACTCTCGGGCTAGGTGAAATGCAACTTGCGAGACGACCCGCAGCTAGTGTAGTTCCCTTCTATACTTTAATTATTTATTTCATGTCCACCGTATTCTGACAGATGTTACATTTTATTTCACTTATCAATAGTCGCTCATGCACTTGTGACACCGGGTTCTGAGATGGTTTTTGAAAGATTTGATTTAATTGTTATTGTCAATTTGAATTGAAGTAAAAAACTCTTATTATTGAAAATGGAACGAAATTTCTGGAATTTGACGTACTTTAAAAGAGTATTTTAAATCGGTAATTTAATTGGCTTGCCTGACAGCGGCGCCATCACGACCCTTAGTGGATTTGGGTCGTGACAAGTAATGACAATTGTGAAATACGCTTTACTTCGATCATCACCTCATTATTTGACACTTCTTCTTAAATATTCTTCTTAAGATTCACACATGCATAGAATATCTTCGTGCATTTACCTTAAATAAAAAATAAAGAATAGAAATTATACCATATCTTAGTATAATTTTTCTTTTCCACTACAACCTTTGACATAGAGATAACTCAAACCATTATACGCAAAACATAAATTAGTGTTAACCATATTTTTTCAACACATAGAAGTCCTTATGTAGGTACGTAGTTGGAACATATAATAATTAGTCATAAAATTACACATTAAAAACTTATAGGTTATGAATATGAAAGGTATGCGAGTTACTGAGATAATTTAAAAATATAGGTTATGAAGATAACAATGTGTGAGTTATGGTGATTGAATTTATAAGAATAAATAAATGGTAAAAATGATGAAAAACCCAAAAAAGGAGAAAAAAGATAAATATGTTTCTTGGCTTAAGAGAGGTGCCACCTTACTTTATTTGAAAAAAATCATTACTTCAACTTATACAACATCAGCCTAAATATGTGTCACGACCCAACCCCCTTTCATGATGGCGCCCAACACATTGCTAGGCAAGCCCGACCATTCAACAATAATCCCAACTTATGATGATTCATGAATTCAAACACAGATATTAACTTATCGAGCCATTTTATCAAAAGACTGGAAATACTAAGTAATATACAGAAGTCTAACAAGATACTGAAAACATAAGATCAAACAGGATCTGGTGTCACGACCATAAGCCTCTAACATATAGTATCATCCTACAACAAGACTATCTAAGAAAAGCAGAATAATGAAAGATAGGGATAGGAGGGAAGGATCAAGGCTGCAAACGCCATTCAGCTACCTCGATGCTCCCGAATAATGCTACTCAGCCAAACAGGTCCTCTCTAAGCCTGTGATGCACCTAGATCTGCACACAAGATGCAGGGAGTAAAGTGAGTACTCCGACTCTGTGAGTAATAAACCTAAATAATGGCTGAAGATAAGAAATCACTGAAAAACAAAAGGCAAACTATAACTGGCAGTACCAAACCTTTAACAGTAAAATCAACAAATCAATTAAATAATAGTATGGAAAGAACCATGACAGGTAAAACATGCAAGTAATAACACATGAATGTAATGCAATGCATATGCCGGTACACTCAGGTACCCACTGTAGCGTGCAGTCCGAGCCAACCATATATTTATCATCGACGACGCTCACTAGGGGTGTGTACAGCTCCGGAGGGGCTCCTACACCCCAATCGCAAATAATCAAGCCACCTCGTGGCACCAATAAGGCCCTCGGCCTCAATATCATATACTACTGCTGTGGCGTGCAGCTCGAGCCATCAATATATCCAAAAATCACTATAAGCCCCTCGAGCACTTTTAAATCAGTAATTCACAGCCCAAAATATTATTCAAAATATCATTTGAGTTTTAAAATTTAGAAAAAGCGTCTGGGTTTTCAAAATAAAGCTTAAAATCTTATAATGAAGTTAAACAATATGCAAATTATGCAAAATAAGTGATATCAATCCCATAAGGATTCAGATAACCGGCACGAAGCCCAAATACAATAGTAAAATCCAAGTGACAATGAATTTCCAACAAGTTCTAGTAGAAAAACATAGTAAAACATCACCGGGAAGGACCAAGTCACAATCCACAATAACAAATGGCCCCACACTCGTCATAGAGCGTGTGCCTCACCTCAATATAGTGTTACGATGTAAAATTCTGGGTTTCAAACCCTCCGTTCATCATTTACACCTATTACACACCTCAAGCCGGCCCAAAGTCTAGCTCGCTAAGCCTTTCCTCTCGAATCGACCTCCTCACGCACCAAGTCTGATCAAAACCATAAGGAATACATTACAATAGGCTAAGGGAATATAACTCAATAGAAAAGACTCAAAACATCGAAAATCATAAAGTTGGCAAAACTCGAGCCCCGGGCCCATGACTCAAAAAATTACAAAATTCACATAACTAAATTTCTCATCTCTCCACGAGTCCGTACATATCAAATTTACCAAAATCAGAGTTCAAATGCCCCCTCAAATCCCAATTTTTCATTTTAAAAGTCAAGCCCCAATTCTTCCAATTTTACCCAAATTTCCATGAATACAAAGGTTGATTCTTCAATAAAATGTAGTTTCTAGGCTATAGGACTTACCTCCAATCAATTCCCGTTGAAACCCTCTTCAATTTCTACCAAAAATCTCTCAAGGTGCTGAACAATGGAGGAAAAATGAATAGACTCGCAGATGAAATATTCAAATAAAACCCTTCTGCCCAGGTGTTTTACTTTACGCGAACGCGAGGGTCCTCCCGCGTTCGCAATGACCCAATAATAACTATACAAAAAATGCCCTATGTGAACGCGGCATCATCCATGCGAACGCGAAGGCCTAGGTCCTTCAGTTACGCAAACACGATCCTCATGTACGCGAATGCGATGGTTCACTAAATTCCCCTGCGCGATTGCGAGGCCCCCTGAAGCGAACACGTAGGACAAAATTCCCGGCCCTCAAGTTTTCTCTATGCGTTCACGACTGTTCCCTCGCGAACGCGATGAACAATTCGCTAGAACACCATCACCTGAAAAACCTGTTACCGTTAGAGTCCAAAAATGGTCCGATTGACCATCTAAAACAACCCCGAGGCCCCCCAGGACCTCAACCAAAAGCACCAACCCATCCTAAAATATTATTCAAACTTGCTCCAATCATCAAAACACATCAAACAATGCTAAAACAATTAAATCACATCGAATTCAAGCCTAAGTTTCTTCCAAATTTCTGAAATACGCATTTGATCAAAAACCCGACAAAAACACATCTGAATGATCTAAACATTTTGCACACATATCGAAAATCACCTAACGAAGCTACTGCAACTCTCAGAATCCCATTCCGACCCCCAGATTAAAATTTTACCTACCAACCAGAATATGCCATAATATTAAATTTGCCAATTCAAGCCTAATTCTACACCGGACCTCCAAAATAAATTCAGATCGCAATCCTGAGTCACAAATTATCCCCTGAAGCTAACCAAATCACCGAAATTCACATCCGATCCATCTTACTCAATAGTCAACATCCGGTTGACTTTTCTAATATAAGCCTTCCTTAAAGAGACTAAATGTCTCATTTTCTACCAAAACTAAACTAATTTGACTCTAACTCACCAAATGTTGATAATGAAACATGAAGAAGAAATAAACGGGGAAAACAGGGTGGTAACACTTGAGACTACGGGTCGAGTCATCACATCCTCCCCAACTTAAACAAACGTTCATTCTCGAGCGGGTCAAGAAACATACCTGAAGTCTGAAATAGGTGAGGATATCTGCTCCGCATCTCCTGCTCTGTCTCCAAAGTAGCCTCCTCCACGGGCCGACCTCTCTACTGCACCTTCACCAAAGTAATATCCTTTGATATTAACTTCCGAACTTGACGACCCAAAATAACCACTAGCTCCACATCATAGGTCAAATTATCATCCAACGGAACCGTGCTAAAGTCTAACACATGAGACAGGTCCCCAACATACTTTTGAAGCATAGAAACATGGAATACCGGATGAACCCCAGACAAGATGGGTGGTAAAGAAAGCATATAGGCCACCTCCCTAATCCTTCTAAGTATCTCAAAAGGTCCAATGAACCGCGGACTCAACTTCCCTTTCTTACCAAAT
>JASVEL010008874.1:0-80844 GCA_032618575.1 Nicotiana noctiflora
CTTGTCGACGAGTTTCTTGAGGGCTAAGGTTAGATAAAAAAAAACTAGAAAAGGTAGGAGACTCTTCCTGATGACGGGCCACCTAGACAATATTCTTGAGGGAAGTAGTCTAATCACAAAGCCAAACAAATTTTTTTTATTTTTTTTTAGGTAGTGTAGTGATTCCCCCTTGGTTTTTCTTTTAACCGCGGTTCTTTTCCAAGGGTTTTTCTTGAACCGGGTTAGCTAGATTTTTCATTAATAGATTTTAGGACCCTTAGGACTCTTTTGGGCTAAGATGGGTGAGGGAAAGAATGCCTCCCGTGGTGTATATACCTTTGAATACTTAAAACGAACTTGAGGGTGCGACGTCTAGGCTTACATGTAGACTCTTAATCTTATGCCTTAATTTTGCACACCCCGTCTTACTTGAACACTCACGTGAATATGTTGACAAACTAATTCGGAATGAGTTATATGCCAAGTGTATGTGAGGTAATACAGGCATTCTATGCTTGCATGCGATACCTAGAACTTGCCGCGTGTATGTGCAAAGCGAAATAGAAGTTGTTGGTATTAGAGATGATTTAGGCATTTCTTTGTGTAGCCTATATAATCATGAATCCACCTGTACATATTACCATAGTTAACCTCTTTGAGCCTATAATCCTTTTTCTTTGGCAACCACATTACAAGCCTTACCCATTCACCTCTCATGAGCACTTGAATTGTTATGAACCTTGTAAAAGTTAAAGTGTGGGATGGTCGGTTTGGCTTTCAAGTGGAACTAGTTGTATAAGGAGAAAGATGCACTATTTTGAAAAAGGAAGAGCCACTTGAATTTAAAACAAACAAAAATAAAAACTCCTAGATAAGTGGTGGCTCTTGACGCACGTGTGCTTAAAGAAGAATGGGGTAGTTACATCGATGTGAAGGTGGATTTTTGGGGTGGCATAAGGATGAGGTTTAATCAAGAAAATGTATGTATTAAATTTCTTAGGGAGGTGTAGTCACTCTTATATCTAAATGCATCCTACCCGTCCCGTAGCCTACATTACAACCAAATGAAGCCCTATTGATCTTAGACTGAACTGTGATCCATGTTCTATTTATTGACTCAAACCTTTCTATCTTTCTATTATGTTTGTGTGAGTCAAGTCTATCTGTTTTGTTGCTATTTTCATTATTTGGATTATTTTAGGTTTGTAACTCGGATCTTAGGTTGCTTGTTTAGTTGTCAAACCTTTCCATCCTTAGTGAATAAAATACAGTTTGTCTTTTTATGTCATTCTATTCCTAGTTCTTTTTTTCGCTAGTTTTAATGACATGACATGCACGCATAATTCTAGGCCTATTCAGGTTAATTATGAAGCAGTTGGGAAGATGATAGTGGCACTTAAGGGAATTAAGAACGGATTGAGATTATTGAAGCCCTATTGATCTTAGACAGAACAATTCGATTAGTAGAGTATTACACTAAGGACAAGCTTATGGTGTATCTGTGTGGCATATGAATGTTCTTTGCTGAGAGTGAGTGGATTCGTTTATTCTACCGTTCCTTGTTGTTTGATTTCATGTATGTGGAACTTCTCTAAAAATATGATGTGAGGATATTTAACTCAAGAAGAAAAAGCAAGCCTTCACTTCTATTAGAGTATATAGAGTAAGCATGAATGTGGCATGACATTAAAGTCTTCATCTGAGATATGGCTGTTGCACTGCTTAGGTTATTCTTTCATAATAGCAGGTGTGACATAAAAGGGGTAATGCATTTAACGAATAGGCCTAGAAGTGTGGTTCAACTTTCTCGAGGACAAGCAAAGATTTAAGTGTGTGGTGTTGATAATAGGTAAATTAGACTATAATTGGACCTTAAAGAACCACATTTTTGTATAGCTTTATGGTAAAAAGTGATAACCAAATGCTCCGATTAGTGCTTTTCATGCTTTGCAGGCTATATCCAATGAAAGAAGTCGATGGAGCACGTTTGAGATCAATTACAGAGAAAAGGAGGCCAATCAAACAATGTCCACGAAGTGCACCAAACGAAGAGACAAAACCAGAGATGAACTTGGCTTGCCGCGATTAGACCGTAACCGCGGTAGGACAGCGACAGGACATTATTAAAGACTCAAAGGACCACTTTAGCCGCGGTCCTGGCACGGAAAAGTCGGGGACTAAAGTATCAAGTCGGAAAAATTTGGTGTAAAACTCTTATAAGATGTAGAAATTCGGCCACATTAGGGCATATTTATTTTGAGAGTACTTCTGCAAGATACACAAGTGTGAGAGATCACCCAAAAATATCATAGTTATGTATTTCTTCTTTCTCTTGCAATTTTCCATGATGAATATTTTCGTAGTTTATCTTTACGTTGTTATGAGTAGCTAAGTACTTTAGTCTAAGGTTTTGATGGAACCTATTGAAGGATGAACTTCTTGATTGTGTTAATATAGTTTGCTGGTTAATCTCTATTTGTTCAACTACGTATTTATTATAGTTAATTGACAAGATCCTCAATTAGCTATGCCTATTTAGTGTGCATAACTCGGGAAAGAGTGCATATTTAGATAATTGTTGAACAATACCACTCTCAAAGTATAAGAGAGATCTATAACTGCAGGTTTAAAGATGAGATTATGGATAACAAAGCCTTGGGTATAATCTAAAGTGACCTGTAATAAATAAAGTGAGCTAGCGTAACTCGGGAGAGTGCGTCGAGTAAATTATCGCGATTACTCGGGAGAGATTTACTGTAAAAAGCGTGCTCATGATTGATAGAGATATTTTGGTGAATCTATATGAAACATAACCGGAAGAGATTCCATCAATAGGGGAAATCACTACCTTAGAACCTTCTCATTATTGTTTACAACCCAAGCATATTTAGTTTACAACTGTTTATTTACTTTTAATCTTAGTTAGTAGAAATATCATCAACTATTGTTTACAACGTTTGGGGAAGTTGATTATAAAGAATTTAGTGATTCCAACAAAGGTAATTGATAGGTTAATTCTCTGTGGATTCGACTCCAGGCTTAAATACTCAGGTCATATTTACAACGTCTGCGTGTCCTTTTATAAGGCACAGTTGCACGTGATCAGAGGCACTCCCTCGACCTGACCGACCAAGATATGGTACGATGGGTGTGAGGCCTTCAACTATAAATAGGGGAAGAAGAGTCAGATGGGGGGGGGGGGGACTTCTCCATTCTCTCCATGCAAAAAGGAAAATAATATCCCTCCTTTCTAAGAAAAGCTCTAGAGGATGAGAAACAAACTACAACTCCGTGAAGCTTTCCAAGGAGATGCATGACCGATCTAGAGGATGAGATACAAACTACAACTCCTTGAACCTTTCCAAGGAGAGGCAGGACCGATCTAGAGGATGAGAAACAAACTACAATTCCATGAACCTTTCCGAGGAGAGGCAGGACCAGTTTCCATGTTCAATAAAGTCTCCTGAATGTTATCTCTATTGAATCTACTGTCTCGTTTGTTTAATTCTTGATTCGGTGTTAGATATGGTTGGCTATGATTTACCCCTTCTTGTATATTGATTGATTTGCTTAAATATTGTTCGATAATATTTTAAGTCAAACAAAATACGCTCTTGCGTAACCCATTTAAACTATAAGATAAGAAGTTAAGAGCAATAACCATCTTCAATTTTGTGCATAAGCACATATGCTGATAAGAAACCAAAATAATCTATATATTATTAAAAGGAGAGGATAAAGCCCTTTCCAAGCCAAGTGACAGCATAAAAGAAAGCCAAGTGGTATAATAGTTACTAATTACTTTTTAAGTTAATAATTAGTTATTCGTTATTATATTTGAATTTAATCTATTTATTATAAAAAAAGGAGAGGATAAAGCCCTCTCCTTAAGCCAAGTGGCAGCATAAAAAAAGGTCATGTGGCATAATTCGTTACTAATTAGTTTTTAAGTTAATAATTAGTTATTATATTTGAATTTAAATATCTATAAAAATAAAAATAATAAAAAAATAAAAAACACACACACACACACACACACACACATATATATATATATATATATATATATATATATATATATATATATATATATATATATATATATATATATATATATATATATATATATATATATATATATTAATTGGTTACTTTATTTTAATTAATAAATATAGATATCTCATAATTAGTTATAATAAAAAATTCAAAAATATAAATATATAAAAAAATAACTACACATTCAAAGTGGGTGGGAGTAGTTTCAAGTTAGAGTGTTAAAATTATTTTAAATACAAAAAAGAAAAACAAATTAACTATAATAATAAAAACAAAAAAAGAAGAAGAAAAACTACCCATTCAAATCAGCGAGTAGTTTCAAGTTGGAGTTTTAAAATAAAAAAATAAAATAAAAAAAATAAAAATTACCATGTCAAATTGAAGAATAGTTTTAAGGTGGAGTTTATAATTGTTTTAAAATAAAAAAACAAAAACAAAGCAAAAAAAAATTCGATTCAAATAGTGGAGTATTTTCTTTCTAATATTCTATATATCTTCTATATATTATTAAAATGAGAGAATAAAGCCTTCTCCTTATGCCATGTGGTAGCCTAGAATAAAACCTTATGGAATAATTAGTCAATAATAAAGAAATTATCTATTGAAAATTAACAAAGAAATTAACTACTAAAATACGGGGGAGAGTTGGTTTATGCTAGTTAATTTCTTTATTTTTTTTAAAATTATTTTCTTTTTTATTTTATGAATTAAAAAGTATATCTATTCATTAAAATGGAGAAAATATAATAAAATTTAAAATAAAAATAAATATTTTCAAGAGTAATAAAATATATATCTCCTATTATATTATAAAAAAATAGCACACAAAAATATTAAACAAGTAATATGCTAATAATATATCTATATATTATTAAAAGTCAAAGAAAAATGTACCACATTAATACAAGTGGTAGCCTAGATAAAAGCCATATGACATAATTAGTTAATAGCAAAAAATTATTTATTAAGTAAAATTTAACAAAGAAATTAACTACTAAAATATCAGTGAGGGTTGTGTATATCATATTTGATAAATAAAATGACAATTGAAATTTATTAAAGCAATACGATTTAATAGTAACAAACAAGAATAATTATAATTTAATATTTTTTTAATATTGATCGTATATACTAAACAGGTTAATAAAAAACCAAAGACGTTTTAAAGCGGTGTGCAAACAAATTATATGGCATATTTTAGATTCCGAATTTTAAAAGTATCTTGATTTAAACTATGTAACAGAACGAATGAGTATGATTTACGCAATTTGCAAAAGTCATAAAATGATTAATTTTTCACTATGCGACTTATGCACATTCGTCCAGTTGACAACTCGAAGGAGCCCACTTTTGCTTTTTTCTGGTTGTTGATTACAGAGGTCGTAAAATAAGGTTCATCTTTCTTCGGTT
The DNA here is from genome assembly GCA_032618575.1 of Nicotiana noctiflora. Taxonomy (NCBI): domain Eukaryota; kingdom Viridiplantae; phylum Streptophyta; class Magnoliopsida; order Solanales; family Solanaceae; genus Nicotiana; species Nicotiana noctiflora. Next base: position 5,446 of record JASVEL010008874.1, read on the forward strand.
CTTGTTCAAATCACGATCATCCGTCGTCTTTCTTTCTCCATCGCTATAAGGTGTAGTTTCTATCTTTCTAGTTAAACCTTCCGGTGGAAATATTACCACTGTATGATTATTGATTCGTGGCTCGTTTGTCGTTTTCTTAATTCCTGTACTTAGGGTTTATTGGAAAGACGATCTCCATAACAAATTCCGATCACTTCTCCTAATTATTGCTTGAATTATGGTTCGATTTATTTATTGATCGACGAAAATATTCTTGTGTGCAATAAAAGGTTCAATTTTGGGATTTCAGGGTTTGCTATTGGACAATCGTTGAGGAGGAACTAGATTAAGAGGCTTTTGTGAAGATGTGGGCAGCTTCTTGCCTTGCGTCATGCTGCGCGGCTTGTGCTTGTGACGCTTGCCGTACGGTAGTGTCAGGGATCAGCCGTCGTTCCGCCAGGATTGCCTATTGTGGTCTTTTCGCTTTGTCACTCATTGTCTCGTGGATTCTTAGAGAGGTTGCTGCTCCTCTAATGGAGAAAATACCATGTAAGTTTTTTTTCCCCAATGATGATACATGAGCCTTTTACTTGTCAGAGTTTTCTCCTGTTGTTTGGTATTAGCTTCAATTTTTACATTGGCACCATGATGTACAAATGGCTAATTTCTATATCTATGGTCCACCTCTTGTGAAATTGGCTTTAAGCATCTTCAGCCAACTCAGTCTCTCTGAATTTCAATACTGAGCTATCAACGTTAATTTGGAAAATCTCGGTTTATTACCAAAATATATGTCATTCTCAATTAAAACTATGAAATACCAAATCAAATTTGTATCTACAACAAGGATTTGTTAGTAATTTGATGCTTCTCATGGGGCCAATTACGGACTGATGTTTTAAACTGATAGTTAAGGGATTTGTAACTCCTTCTACTAATCAAAATTCTATTAATCTCGAGAAAGATTACATCTTGAATTTTTAGAACATGTCGGCCTGTGATCTGATTCTCAGCCATGTCAATTCGACCTGGAAAACTGGTCTATGCAATAATGATGAGTGCGAACTCCCAATTGCATCTTTGGTTATTTAGGAATGTTATAAGATGATGAAGGATGGAAGACCCACATAGTTGGATGCATCTGCGAGCTTAGGTAATTAATGAATAGTTAATTTACTCTCTCTCAGTGTTCTTCCTTGAAGATTAATGAAAGCTAGGTGATAAAAACTAGAGAAGCTTTGAAGGAGAATCTTCCTCAAAGATTATAAGGGTCAGGTAGTGCTCCATACTGCTAAAATTTTAGAAGTGAAAAAGTTAAGAACAAAAATGCAAACCAGAGCTTGCTGTCCTTTGTTACTTGTGGTGAAACTCTTTTTGAAAATAAATGAAGGTCAAATATACTTATGGCCGGAAACTCTTTTGGCTTGCTTGCTTTGCTTTTCCGAATTTATCTGCTATCAAGCGTCGAGTCTTTAATTATGTGATTAGCAATGGTGAAGCTCTGGCAAGCTTTCTTTGTGTGCAAATGGCTCATCATTGAGTCATAGGATGACATACTTACGTGTGTGTGCGTGTGTGTCTTTTTCACTCTTTACTGTCCCTTTCAGCCCCAGTTAATGCTTTGAGGTTATATTGTGAGCTTACCAGTAGCTCCTTAAATCTAGAACCTTTATTTTGATATAGTTTGGCTGACTTTATAGTTTTTACTCTTTGGGCTTTTCTGATATTCCAAGACATCTTTATTGTTTATTTCATGCAGGGATTAATAGCTTTCATTCGACACCGAACAGAGAGTGGTTTGAGACAGATGCTGTGCTTCGGGTTAGTCTGGGAAACTTCCTATTTTTCACTATCTTAGCAATCTTAATGATTGGCGTGAAGAACCAGAAAGACCCGCGTGACAGCATGCACCATGGAGGTTGGATGATGAAAATCATTTGCTGGTGCCTCATGGTAATATTTATGTTTTTCCTTCCAAATGGAATCATCAGCTTCTATGGTAAGCAATATCTTCCCTAAGGAATATGCCTTAATTTTTGAACTTATTGAAAAAATAACCCCCCCCCCCAAACCACCACCACCCCAAAAAAAAAAAAAAAGAGATAAGAGAGAGAATGACACAAGTTTGCTTAATAAAGATTGTGTGCTGTATGTTTAGCATCTTGGTGAAATCTGTTTTTCTTTCACCTATTGAAAGACAAAGTTGTGTGAATCCAGTTCCTGTAAACTGAAAAATACCTTGGTCATACTCTAAGCCCGTGGTAGTTCCATTCGATCCTGCCTAGTGTCTTGTCATGGTTTTAATTCTGAAGCCAAGCGCTTTTCATTCCTTCTGCAAACCATCTAGTTCTAAAGTCGGCCATGCCTTTTTGTTGGGATAGAGTGAGTATGAAGTGAAGGTGGGAGAAGAGGAAGAAATAATAAAGTAAATCATTATATATGGATTCTTCATATCTGTTTAACTTGGGATTCAGGATAGCTCACTGGGTGGGCTATCCATACCTCCGCCTTGTAGGTGAGGGTTTGATCCCCGTATGTACTCTGCTCCCTCATTACCCACTCCTGTTCCCCCCTAGGTATATTTATAAAAGTTCTAAAAATCCGTTTACTACCTTATACCCTTTTCTGGAGCATAATGCTTTTTCGGAAGTAGCAGCCTCCCTTGACTAGTTGACTTTTGTCATAGCACCACTGGTGTAAATTCCGATATCACTTCTATTTTGCTTCGCATGAAAATTGCAAGAAGTGAACCCGAATTTGTCAAGACATGCTAATATATCTTGTGTAATCATTAGTTGTTTCCATTGGCTCACCTGGGTTAGTAAATTGTGTCATTGAAGTATGGGTCTTCAGCATGAACATTTTATTCTTTCAAGCTGTCTTGGGAAGCTCTAGGTAATGAACATTGTGTCTTTTAGTATAAGGAATTATGATTCAGGATTTTGCTTATTGGATTCTCTGAATAATTTAAGTATCACGTTAGGGCAAGAAATACATTCCCATAGGACCATATTAAAAGAAATTCTTTTCATAATACTGGAGATCCTAATGTTTACTGAGCAATGTTTCATTGCTACTGTAGTGAGAAAGACAACTATAATATATTGTCTTTCTATCTCAAAGAATGATTAAGATTTAAGACTAAAACATTGTTGCGCCAATTTTATTCAAGGCGTTAAGGTGGGTATCTAAAGTATCATCTAAGATAAAATAATTAGAAGAATGAGGTATTCTTTTTTTTTTTCTTGGTTAGCTAATTTGCTGCACTACATATAGTGAGTGGTATTGTGTAGACAAGATGAGCTGTCCTTTTGAAATTCATGCATTAAATTATTGTGCAAAATTTCAAACTCTATTTCTGATACACGTGGATTTGCACCTGAGTGTTTTTCTTTTCTTGAGAAGCTGCGCATGAGTATTTATTTGATTATACAGAGATCCTTATTAAAAAAATTGTATATGCAGAGACAATTTCCAAGTTTGGTTCTGGACTATTTCTCCTTGTGCAAGTTGTGCTCTTGTTGGATTTTGTGCATAGTTGGAATGACAAATGGGTTGGATACGATGAGCAATTCTGGTTAGTTGCATCATGTATTGCATATTAATGTTAGCTGTTCTCACCATTCTCTTCATTCTAATCTCTCTTCCTGTTCTTGCTTGGACCCTGTTATTGTGTGTTTTTCAGGTATGTGGCGTTGCTTGTTGTTTCACTTGTATGTTATGTGGCTACCTTGGCCTTCAATGGACTGCTCTTCCACTTTTTCACTCCATCTGGACATGACTGTGGGCTTAACACTTTCTTTATAGTGATGACCCTTATAGTCATCTTCCTCTTTGCTGTTGTTACACTGCATCCATCGGTAAGTGTTCTATCTTTAATTCCTTTATTGCTGCAGAATACTTCCTTTACTTGTGAACTTCTCCACGAGTTCTGAATTTTGCAGGCTAACAAGATCTTTTATATGTTCATCTGATACCACTATTCGTACTGATTTCCATAGTTTAAATGTTCATCTATTATGCTCTCTTTAAATCTTCTGAAAATTTTAATTCTTAGTAGTTTGAAGGAAAATAGTCTGGTTTATTTCTAGTGTCAATGAGAAGGAAGACTTAAATTTCAAATAAGCTGGCATCTCATGTGTTTCTTTCAAGATCTGAGAACTTAAAAGTTATTTGTTGAAATATGTGAAAAGCTGGCATGCTGTGTTTGCTTGTCTGGTTTATTGAGGATATTAATCTTGGTTCTACATCTTTAGAGCAGCTTATTAATCCAAAACTGCAGAGAATATATTTTTTAAGTATTCATCTTGGCCCTAAATCTTTTAATCCCAAGCTGGAGAAGTATCTTGAACTAGCGAGCCTGTCAGCTTTTCGATTTCCTTTTCATGGAAGGCCCCACAATTGTTTTGTAAGATTAGGACAAAAACACTAGGTGATTTGTTCCCATCTATCTGCCTAAGCATTGGTGGGCAGAGTTACCACCTGGTACAATGTGCTTGTGTAGGTGGAATAGTTGAGGTGCATTCATAAGAACATACCAATTGTTTTGTATGAAAACCACTTCATTTTTTTGTGAATTACCAAATTGTATGGTCTGACTTGAGTGTTGCTTAAACCAGGACATTTAGCTGCTAATTAGTGTATTGCTTTCATTCTCAACTTGGTCCTCTGTAATCTTTACAACAACTCTTCTATATTGCAAGCTGTAAGAAAAGATCAATAATGAAAATATAACCTATTTCACTAATCAAGAGCTAGGTAACAACAGGAGCAAGTAGAAAGATGAAACACACTCTTTTTGGAGAGTGGGGAGGAAGAGGAGCAGAGTGGAGAGCTAACTCTTGCTAATACGTCTCTCTTGAATGACTCGTAGCTGGGTTGTATTTCTATATATCTGTTGAGATGATGCAACCTTTCCAGGCAGCCCCCTCAGAAATCATCTCTGTCATTAAGTCTTCTTCTTCCCCCCAACTCCCAACCCCAATTAAGTAAATAAAACCAACCTAAGGTTGTAATAAGCGGATAAGATGTTAAAAGGCTCCTTCATGAGGTGCAACCTTTTGACAATATCTATGCATGGAGAAAAATTAATTAATGTTCGCCTCTTAAATCATCCAAACACACTATGTCAGTGTTTCCACTGAAAAAGAGAGAATAGGTTTTGTTGATCTGTGATCATGATCTGTTTATCTTGAGGTATTTAAGCTTGCTAAAGACAAAATAATTTTTTCTGTTACTGCTGTTATTGTTGTCAGAATACGAGTTCCATCTGTGAAATTTTCTCCTTTTCTCTGAGATCAAATTTTCTAAATGTAGGTAGGAGGAAGCATTTTACCTGCATCAGTTTTATCTTTGTACTGTACATACCTTTGTTACAGTGCACTTGCAAGTGAACCTAGGGATTATGAGTGCAATGGTTTACATAAGCACTCTAAGGCTGTTTCCAGTGGTAGTCTTGCATTAGGGCTGCTAACAACTGTCCTATCTGTCGTTTACTCTGCTGTTCGTGCTGGCTCTTCAACAACTCTGCTTTCTCCTCCAAGCTCACCACGCGCAGGTTAGTTTCCACCATTTCACTGAGCTATTTCATTAAGATTTTCATTCTCACTGGTTGCACTGTATCAGTTTACTGGACTATAATTTTACCTTTCATTGTTTATTTTGGTTTGGTTATGTTATGTGGCGGCTTATTTTACTTGTTCTAGGCTTGGTTGTGTTAGTAAATTTCTTATTATTTTTGGAAGTTGCTGTGACCTATTCTACTAGTTTAGTAGTTAATTGACCCGATAGATGTAGTTTACATGGGGAGTCTCTTTGCAAATCACTTGTAAATTGTACTTGATTTGGCGGAGCATCTTTATATTCCGACTCAAGTTGCTGGTGTATTTCTATTACTTTTTGTATATTGGCTGCATTCGTATTTCCTGCACTACTAAGTTTAGCTGATAGAAGCATTTGGTGTCATTTCCATAAATATGGGCGGAGTATGATCTCCTAATATGTGGATCATTTTCTAAAGAACTAGTCTTTCTGTTGAAGGTGCAGGGAAGCCGTTGCTGCCGTTGGACAAGGTTGATGAGGAGGAAGAAAAGGAGAGAGCCAAGACAGTCACATACTCCTATTCTTTCTTCCACCTTATCTTTTCTCTTGCTAGTATGTACTCGGCCATGCTTCTTACAGGTTGGTCAACCTCCGTGGGGGAGAGTGGAAAATTGGTGGACGTAGGGTGGCCATCTGTCTGGGTGAGGATCGTGACCGGGTGGGCAACTGCAGCTTTGTTTATCTGGTCTCAAGTTGCTCCAATTCTGTTTCCAGACAGAGAGTTCTGAGGAACCTAAGTAATGAATATTACTATTTCTAAAATGTAAGTAAGTTTGAACTATGCTTTTGGAGGACCAACACTTCCATAAAGCAAGGATTTCAATGTTCCTTCTGTCGTGTGAACAATGTGTATGATGTCACTTTGAGTACCTTTTCATTTACGAACAATACACTTTGGTGTAAGAAGTCTGATTTCATGTAACTGTAGAATTCAGACGAAAATTGTGTGGATATAAATGTTGCTCGCTTTTATTTAAATGGAGTACGTTTCAGATGCTAAAATTGTGGGGATCTAAATATAAATTGTACATTTCAGATTTAAAAATAATGTTGCTAATCATTAGGTGACAATAACATGTACTCCCTCCGTTTCAGTTTATGTGAACATATTTGATTGGGTATGGAGTTTAAGAAAAAAATAAGATTTTGGAATTTGTGGTCTTAAACAAGTCATAAAGGGCTCAAAGTATTTGTGTAATTATAAAACATTCTTACTAAGGGTAGAATTGTAAGTTAGTTAAATTATTACCAAATTTAGAAATTGGTCGTTCTTTTTGAAAGAATTTTAGCACTCATATTAAGAACTTCATACCTTAGTTGAGGCTTTATTTCAAATGAAGTGCGTGGCAGAACATTATTTCTACCATCGAACCCGGTGTAAGATCAAAAAACCATCCGGCGTGAATTCAGTGAATTATTTAACAAGAACATTTTGGAAACAGAATAAAAATTCAAAAACTATATAACATGACAATTATAGCAAATACATAGTAACATTTATATGATTCGAAAACACAAGTCTACAAAATTGATTTAGCTTTTTAACATGATAATACAACAACAACAACAACAACAACAACAACTATCCAGTATAGTCCCACAGGGTGGGGTCTGGGGAGGGTAATATATACGCAGGCCTTACCCCTACCCGATAGGGCAGAGAGGCTGTTTCCAATTGACCCTCGACGCAAGATCGAGAAAAGCAAAAAAAACACAAAAACAAAAACAAAACAAAAAGAAAACAAAAGGTAAAGCATTAGTAACTCTAGAATAAACCACAAAAACTGACATATAAAAGGGCAAAGTAAACAAAGCAACAACATGAACAAAAGGCATTAGTAATTCTAGGAGTACCCACAGAGAATTTAACCTATCGGGAACCCTCCCCCCGACCCATCCCTATCCCGCGCAATAATAGAAGCCCCTAACCTATAACCTTGATACTAGACCTCCAGACTTTTTAACATGATAATAAATGTGTTTAATAGAATGATAAAACACCAGAATATATATTTTCGGCAGGTATATAAATGCTACTGTTGCATAAATGCAGTACTAGATATGATTTATTATGGAATTTTTACCTCATAGCAAAGGTTAACATCTTATTATTTTAAATAAGTACCATTTAAAAAAATTATATTCCATAGATACCTATCAAGATTTATAGCAAAATATTTAATTTTTGTTTCCTTCTAGCCCTAAGCTACTAAATACACTAATCGGTTACACTTTTTTCTTTCTCTCTCTACTTTGATACATCTCATTCTCCCAAAGTTTTGTGGACCTCTTCCTCTAATATCAACTCTCCTTTCTCCCAAAGTTTCGTGGAGATGAATAATACGCTAACTCCCGTATGATCAATGCATTTGGTATCATCCAATTGAAAGTAGGCTACTGAGGAAAATCTTGAAGTTTGACCTTAATGAGATTTGAATCAAGACTCATAAGGGATGCGTCGATTCCAGGGATTTCTCTTCCCACACTAAAATTCTCAATTGAGTATGAAGACCGATAAACTCCTAAGGCTGTTTCTGATGTTTCTAGCGATAAGGACTCCACATGGGGCTAGTTTTATATCAGAAGAAGTGGAGAATTAAACAAAGATATAGAAGGCACTTTTAGACAGGAAGATAGATTTCACAATAGAAATTGACTACTAAATTACTTCTTCAGCGAACTTTCTCGTCTTCTTCTTCGTTCTCTCATCGTTGACTAAAATAGATCGTCTGACGTTTGGGGTTGAGCAATTTGAAGATTCTGTTACTTCATTGTATTCAATATTTTTTTTTTTTCATTGCAATTCAATATATCTCGTTATATTTCATTTATTTCATTGTATTAAGTATTTTTTTTATTTATTTCAATGTATCCCTCCGTATTATATCTATTTCATTGTATCCATTGTCTTGCTATATGCCATTAATGTATCATATATTTTTTTTAATTAATATAATTTATATATTCATATATATTATATAATTTCCCTAAAAGTTTCTATATTTTTGGATATTTTGCGCTTGAGAATCTTGTTCTGAAAAATACAAAATGTGTTATAATTGAATTTGTTGAGTTATATTAGGAATCTATTATGTTAATTGATTCACTTTCCGTTTTAAAAACAGTATAATTCTTTATTTCACGCCGTAAATATAATCGAATATAATAATCTATCCAGTTGTAATCCCATATTTTTACTACTATATTCATGAATACATTAGCTTAAACATCTTATAACCACAAAAAAGGTATCTATAATCCGTAATATAGCAAACGATATCTATATATGGCTAACATGATAATACATAAAGAAATTTATTTTGTGTCTCGTACAACTGACATTAATTGTATGAGGCATCTATTTTGTCTCACAATTTTGTGGACCCAAATTTTCATGGACCTAGAAGTATAAGATTGGGGTCAACAAATTTATGTAATAAAAAAAAACCTCATACAACTAGTGTCAGGTGTATGAGACACATGGTAAAACTTCTCATAATACATGCAATTCTGGCTGATTTTTACATCTTGGAACGAAATCCCAAAGTAACTTTCTTTTCGGTTTCATTTGGGAAAATAATGAGGGACTCTTTCTTTGCGGACAGAGCATGAATAAAAAGAAAAGCTAACAAGTTAAGCTTCCCCAATTGGGGAGAATTTTTGGATCCAACAATTAATCATTAAGGTAAAACCTCCTTTACAATCCATCTCGAGTACTATAAAGCTACTCAAAACCTGTTGGTGAATGCAAAAGAATACTGCTAAAATGCCACTTAATCTTCGTAATCTCCTGCATGCTCCAACAGATAATTTGCAGCTAGTTCCTCATTGCGATCACAAGCCAAGAAGGCCTCAATGACAAGAGCTCTATCAAAACCCATTGCCTCCAGCTGCAAGTGAGAAAATAAATCAGTTAACTGATATTACAAAATCGATGCACAATTGAATGTCCAAGAGCAGGTAGAGCTAAAATGATGTCACATACTCGCTCAATCACCGCCTGCTCTTCTGGTGTGACACTAACTGTGTGGGGTATCTCTTGCTCAGCCTGATCAAAGATGTCCCTGAAAAATAGCCATCCAAAAGTATTAAAACCTCACACAGCCAAGAACAAAGCTTTGACCTCTTCCTTTTTCCCAAAAATTTAAGTACTGCCATGTATTAGGATTGCAAAATGATATCTTTTTATACTTGACCACAACTGATTTGACAAAGCTAAAATCTTTAGAACTGGAAGGGAGAAATGCTAGGACATCATGGCAATAAATATGTATGATGCTTCTTCTCTAGCTTGGTTAAGAGCACACTGAAAGCCACTAACCCATCAGAACCATCTACAGGTTCATTAATTAATTGAAGAAACTCTTGATGATGCTCCTGTATAGATCTTAAAAGTTGAGGATTTTGCTTTCCTAGTTCCTGAAGCATAGGCTGCAAAACAGCATCCAACGTGTACACTCATATGACAACAACAATAAACTGAACAACGGAAATATTAGAGAACACTACTTACTTGTAAAATTTGTGGGTTAGCTTGAACCATAGAACGTAAAGCTTGGAACTGGAAAAAAAAAAAAACATAAGTTGCAAGAGGATAACAAAGGTTAGAGCAACTTAGACACATCATATATCCAGAGTGGATTTATGAATTGGAAGAATGCAATGCATAATGAATAGAATCCTACCTGTTGGTTGTTCCTGAGAAAATCAAGGGATCCAAGACCAGCACCGCCAGCACCAGCAACATTCTCCTGTAGCAGCTCCAGTTTAGACCACATAACAAATACACACAAGACTTGAATATTAATGGAACGCTCTGAAAGACCTGAGGAAACAAATTTAAAGGAGCAGAATTAGGTCCGCCAGAGGAAGGTGCAGTAGGCGCTGCAGTAGTCCCAGCCGCAGAATTAACTCCACCATGAGCAACCGGTACAGCAACTTCAGCTGTTTCAGGAATTCCCTATAGACAAAAGAAACCCTTGTCAAACAACAAAAGACAAACAAACTTGTGCATTCTTTCACCTTTCTTAAAGTGACGGAGGACCAGGAACATACTGAATATAAGTAATCAACAGCTCTTTCAGGATTGTTATAAGCTGCTCGAAGTGCACGTGTAACTGTCTCTTTGTCCCAACTGCCGCCGCCCATATCCATAATTTGTTGTATTGTCTGCTCAAGATTATTGCCAGCAACTAGATTTGACGCAGCTTGACTATAATCATCAGTTGGATGACTGCAGAAATGTAAAAGACGTAAATTCCCTCTATATGGGCAGTGCCGGCTTTTGGGTAAAGCCACTGAAGCCCAGGCTTTAGGCCCCCAACTTTAGGGGGCCCCATTTTTTTCCCTATAATTTATTTTTTAATTAAGTATTTTTAATCTTATTATATATCTTGGTAAAAACTGAAAAGGAAAATATCTATATTCTTTAAAATTAAGCCCCTAACATGTAAGTGCAAAATTTATGAAAGGAATCAAGTGATTATGTCTTTTCCTCATTAAATATTATTTACGTAAATCTTTCCACTTTCTTTCTCGATTTTCATAATTTTTTTTTGAAGTTTCTATATTCTCAATCAAACGTTACTACTATTATATTTTTCATTTGTGCCTCCAAGAGATCCTATTGTTTTGTATTTTTCATCTATCAAGCTAAAGCGTGCGAGAAGTATATTGTGAAAGCAACACATATTTATTTTTACGTCAAGTTAATGAATCAGATTAAAATCTTACTTAAAATCAACCATAGCACAAGAAAGATCAAATGGATTATCTATAGTACCGATTGAAAAAGAATTATTAGAAGAAATTTATATTAAAATAATTATTCATAATTTTGCATCTCAAAAAGCTAGAAAATTAGATTTTAAATAAATTATAGTATATAGTAAGTTTTTTTTTTTTTTTGAAAAAATTGTTAAAGGTCTCTTATGCTAGTTTGGCTTTAGGCCTCCAATAGTATTGAGCCGCCCCTGTATATGGGAATCGAAACACTCCCTCCATGAGTTCCAGTCTGAAAAAGGAACAGAAGAGATCCAAAAGAACATAGTTTGTATTTTGTAATATACTAGCATAATTTTTTTACCTGGCTGCTGCAGCATCAGAAGCTGACTCATCATTCTTTGGGGCCCTACACATCATTTGCATCATGAGAAGGAGCAGATCCAACATAAGCAATAGTGATTAGTGAAAGTTGTAACTCACTGTGATGGCGGAGTCGCTTCAGGTGCTGGAGTAGGATTCACTGAGGTAACTGATGGCTGCTGAAAGAAAAGAAATAAGAAGGTTTCGATCTCTCTCTCTCTCTTTTTAACGAAGTTATATGTTTCATGAAAAGAGGCGTCAAAGAGATGCAAAGTTACAAGGAATAATAAGAAGGTTTCTATCAGAAGCTAGATAAACTAAAACTACCTAATGAATGAAATCCCGAATGGTTATTCGAACATAGTACCTGAGCAGATAGCAGATGTTTTGATGGGATATCAACTCCAAACCATGCTCTTAAAGCTAAATGTTTATTGAACCTTTGAACTTGGCTTAATCAGGCACCTGTATCTAGTTGTGATCATTTTTTGGACTGTGTCTGCTCCTTAGTTTTAACATAGGTTTATTTTTGTTTTTGTTTGTGAGCAGACACACTCATTTTACTTGTACTATCTTTTGCTATGCATCTTCTTTATGCTTTTAATGAAATACTCTTACTTCATCAAAAAAAGTACCTGAGCAGATGTTGTCCCACTTGAGCTAGTGCTTTTGCTCTACAAAGAACACATAAATAGACATAAAATCAGGAAATTCTTCCAGTTAAGGTCTCAGCCTCTCAGGTTAGCATTGGAAATATCAAAACCCAATCACTTAAGAGCAATAGATGTGTAGAAGTAAAGAGAACCTGAAGATCTACAGTTATACCTTGCTAAGCATGACAACGAGAAAACCATCCTCAGAGACATTATTTTCTACTAACGTACTTTCATCCTTCAGCACTTTACCATTGTGAATCAGCAACTGCTGCCCACATGGGTAATTATCTTTTCCTTGCACATCTTCAATGTGTTTCTTGACAGACATAATCTACAATCCCAAGAAATCAACATCTCACATTACACAAAAAATAAATTTTAATGACTAACCAATTCAGTATAGCCCCATCATTTTAAAACTCAAAGCAATCAAATAATTATATCATCTGAGACTCCGACAATTAGAGTGGTAATGTTTAAATTAGTAAAATGCACTTAAAAGTAATAAGATTGATAAGGAATTTTAGGTTGAAGGGCGTTGCGACCCGATGCTTCCAAACATTGGCTTTACCCGATAGAACTCGCACGCGAGCACAAGTTATAACAACCATTTAGCTTATGTTAGCCTAGGGATATAAAAAAGGTGTGAAGCATAAACATCTAAAAACGAGGATTTTATAGCACATAAATAAATAGCTCCAAGCAAATAACCAAATGGATTAAATGGTAAATAGGACAAAATTGTCGAAAAATGCGAATGAGAGCTAAAGTTTTCTTTTTTTGCTCATTCAACACTATCAACTTAGTATTTATGAATATGAACACACACACACACACAAAAAAAAAAAAAAGAGAAATAAGAAAGGAAAGGTCAAATTTTGAAACTGGAACTGCACAACACAAATGCAGGTAAATATATAAAAAAGAAAAGGACGCAAAAAAAAAAGAGAGAAGAAAAAGGACTAACGGTATCGGAGGGCTGAACCCTAATTTCGAAGTGGCTGCCTTTGAGAGTCTTTACCGTGAGCTTCATCTCTCCCGGTTAGGAGTGAGAAAAGAGCTGGGCTTCACAAAAAAAAACGAAACCCTAGAAACTCCAAATGCTGCTGTGGATCGGCTGCCACTCTCCTCCAACACGACACTGCTTTCCAAGTTTTTGGAATATAAAGAATTTGAGAATTCAGCGCTTGGGGTTTTCGATTTTCAAGTGTATAGTTCACCCTTCCTCAACAAATATATCTTGCGCGTGTCTTCCACGTGCCTGAAGCATAGCGAGCTCATCATAATGGGAGATTTTTAAATATAGCCATATTTGTCGTTCAAAAATAGCTCAATTTCAAAAGTAATTAAATTTAGCCATTTTTTATGTAAAAAAATTTGAGAGAAAATACTATTCAAAATTTGTAAAATACTCCAGTATATTATGTTGGAGTTCCAGCATAAAAATACTTTAACTCCAGCATATTATACTAGAGTTCCAATATAGTATGCTGGAACTCCAATATAATATACTGGAGTTCCACCAAGTATAATATGTCCAATACTCGAGTTTGGAGTACCAGCGCTCCAGTCTCCAGTATATTATACTAGAGCCAACAAAGTATACCAATCCAGTATAATATGTTGGAGTTCATACTCAAGTGCACTGAACTCCAGTATATTATGCTGGACTGGTCCCTATTACAGCAGAATTGTGTCTATTTTTCATTGATTTGGTAAATGTTGACTAGTTATGATTGACCAGTCCGAAAACTAGCTATACCGTGCTATTTTTACCACCATAAGAGGTGAAATTGGGCCAAATCGATTCAAACGTAGAAATGACACTGTAGCCACTCTAAAGGGTTGCTATTTAGGAATTAGCCAGTGTATCCTGAATTTTAATTTTTCGAGACAAAAATATTTTAAATTGTCCTGAAATTAAAATTATTAGTTTAAAATATTTAGGACAAAATAATTATTAGTTAATCTCTAAATAACATTCCTAAAAATAACTATCAGTGCACTTACCTAATTCATATACCATGAACAAAGAATGATTGAGAAGAATATTCCCGTAAGAAGGTCTTAGTTCAAGGTCCTCGTAATTGACAGTAGGGGTGTACAAATCGAACCGAAAAATCGCACTAAACCTAAAAGTCAAATCAAACCGATTAAAAAATCCAACTCGGTTTGGTTTGGTATTGAATAAAAAAACCGAACCAACCCGATATATAAATATATAATTTTTATATATATTATTTAAAATTTTGTATAAATTTTTTTTAAAATATGTCTAGAAATATTTGGGATTCTCTTGCGGGATATAAATTTTAATAGAATATGAAGTGCTCCATATTTATTGACCTTAAATAATGGATTGTATGATTAGTTTCTTATCAAGTGTTACTAAAATACGTCTATCTCTTTGTTCTTAGCTTACATATTCATATCATATGTTAAGATGTACTTAAATTATTATATCTTTTTCGAATGTGAAGTGGTTATTAATATTTATGTATTATATTAATTTTTATATTTAATTACTAATTTCGAATAACCTGAAAGTTTATATCAACGACAACCTATTGTCAGACAATTCAAAAAATAATTATTATGTGTTAACTAATCAAATTCTCGCATAAGAATATTTTAATTGATAATATGTTTGTCAAATTTTTATATTTTTACTAAACAGATGTATACGTATCAAATATTAAACAAAGTAAGATTGAAATAATATGTAAGCAACAAAAAACCCAAAAAATCTGACAAAACCGAACCAATCCAAACCGATATAATTGGTTTGGTTTGATGTTAATAAAAACCTAAACAACACAGTCATGTACACCCGTAATTGGCAGTATTCAAAAAGCAACTTGAATATCACCATTAACAAACCAAATTAATACACCTATAGAGCACGTATTGCCATAGCCACCTTCTAGGATGGGTACTCTAAACAATAAGCCTCCCAAAAGTAGCTAACTACAAATATGCAGAAGAACTGTAATTCAACAAAGTATTTTTGTAAAAACTCTCTACTGCTATGTGCTTTTTTTGATGATCTAGGTACTTCTATTCTCTCCGAGGTTGATTGGAAACAGCCTCTCTGCCCTCTCGGGTAAAGGTAAGGCTTGTCTACATATTACCCTCTCCAGACCCCACTTTGTGGGAATATACTGGGTTGTTGTTGTTGTTGTAGGTACTTCTATTCTCTGTACAATTTCTCTCTTATTTATTTGTGTTGCTACTTCCTAAGTTGCTCCGACATTCAGTTTAGGTGCCGCACCCGTGTCGACAAGATACTAGTATGGTTGTGGGTATGGGATCCGTACCGGATATGGTCAAACACTTTTGGGTATTTTGACCACAACGGACGAAAAAATTCGATACAAGATACAATTTGATTCCCGAAATCAGAACCAAAACTAGAATAAAATTTGAAGAAAATAACATACCTTATCTACGATATCATTCATTACTTATTTACAACTTGAGAATAAAGAAGAAATACACACTTTACAAGCTATGCTAAGTATTCCACTAAATTTCTTACAAATTTAGAGATATTTTTATATTTTTATTTTTTTGAATTAATTTTAGCTGGATGCCTGCACCCGTATCCACACTAGGATTCGTATCCCGAATTTTAAAATTTACACCTCAAAGGATCCGACCTTTAGACCCGCACCCGTGTCGGACACCCGAACCCGTCCGAGCAACTTAGGCTACTTCTACTGGTTATAGTATTGCACCCTTAAACACTTTGTAATTCCGAGCTCGCAAGGTCTGGTATGTCATGGCTCCCCAAACAATTGTTATCACCTCGATCCTTTTGAAATGCTTTCTCTAGTGCTTCCTCTTGATACATTCCAACACATGTTTCAGCTCTCCAACGAGAAGCTGGATATTAGTTCATTGAGTAAGTTCAACTCTCAACGTTGTGATCCAATTACAATCCACAAATAAATGAGTACTCATGATCTTCATAACCTGGTGGTCACATAAGTAGCAATTGGGTTTCTCTCCTGGTTTTCTTTTGTCAGCACCTTACTATAGACTACTAGCCACATGTGAAATCTGTGTATGCATATATAGAGCTACTAATTAAATTCTAAATGAGATATGCCACTTCCATTTTGTTGTGCTCTCCCTTCAGCTACAAGTAGCTTTTAGTTATTGAATATCCTCCCCCAGCTGTGAAAATGTAACTTGCATAGTCAGTCATACCAGTTTTGCATCTGGTTCTTGAGGGAATTGATGATCTTTCTCCAGTACCAGCTACTATCTTGAGGTACACTATGGCTCCATATATCCGAGTCTGTTTTTATACACACACCATGTACCCATCTCACCCGTAATTAGTCCTTCATTTCTATTTATTGCGACAGTAGCTTACCCGCTAAAGCAATGTTCCAAGTTCTGCAATCCTTGACATTTAAACCTCCTCTACTCTTACTCAAGCAGACTAAGGATACTTTCTTTTGTTCCCCTATTTTGCTCTATAGATACTCATGACACTTCCTATCAACTTCTTTTAGGATGCTCTTTGTCAGGATGAAGACCGATCGAGCCCAAAAGTTGTGTATATAAAGTAGGACAACATTGAGTACATGCAACCTTCCAGCATATATATGACAATTGTCTTGCATAAGTACGTAGTTGTTATCCGGCTTGTAATCTTGTTGATCAATTGTTGACATTCAAGCTTACTCCATTTCTTTGATGACAAGGGTAATCCTAAGTATCTAATATGAAAAGTCCCCTGAGTAAATCCAATATTTTTCAATAATTGAGCTTTAACGTGATCAAGCACACCAACAACAAATATATATAATTTATCCATGTTGGCAATAAGTTCTGTAGCAATAATAAAATATTTTAAAGCCTCTAGGACTCTATTGACTGAGTCTTTATCCCCTTTACAAAATACCATCAGATTATCTGCAAAGATCAGATGAGTAAGTTTTAGAGATCTACACATTGGATGATGTTTGACGTATGGCAACAGACTCATGCAATTCATGACTCTAGTTAAGTATTCCATTACGAATACACATAATAAAGGAGATACATGATCTCCTTGCCTGAGCCCTCTCTGACCATTAAAACAACATTGACTTTCTCCATTAACTTTAATAGTGAACTTTAGAATAGATACACATGTCATGACCAACGTAATGAACTTATTATGAAATCCAAACCCCCTCAAAGCTTCCTCCAAATATTTCCAACTTACCATGTCGTACGCCTTCTCGAGATCTATTTTCATAAGACATCTTGGTGAGGTTTTTCGATTGTAGTGTCTGAGGAGATCATGACATATTAAGATATTATGGATCATAGACCTGTATTGTTGCAGATTGATTATCTACAACTATATGACTCACTACTTCCTTGAGTCTGGCCTTGCAGTGATAAAGACATAGTTCAAGCAGCAGCAGTGTTATGTGTGAACAATGAAGAAGAGCTATGGCACAGAAGGCTAGGACATGACCCACATAAGATCCTACAGCAGATGCATATAATAAAATGTAATAGATTACACAGTCATAATGTTTGTGCCATTTTCCCTCTGGCAAAACAAACAAGGGTTCCTTTTCCACAAAGTACTGGTAGAGCTTCTAAGGTCTTTGATTTGGTGCATGGTGATGTATGGGTGTCACGACCCGGATTTTTCCCGCAATATCGGGATCGTGATGGCGCCTACTCGTGGTAGCTAGGCAAGCCACTGTGTTCATACTATCCTATTTTTAACACAATTTTAATTAAATAAATGCGGAATACTTTATCGAAATGGAAATAATAAATCACGAGGTAAAAATCATACCTGAAATCCTCTACCCAAGACTTGGAGTCACCAACTCACAAACTACTATGGAATACTACACATAAAAGTCTGAAGGAAATATAACATAATTCCGTTTGTCTCGAAACAATGAGACTACAGCTATTAACATAATTAAAGGAAGAGACGCCGGGCCTGCGGACGTCTGCAAGCTACCTTAGTCTCAAATGATCAACTTCCACGCAATCTATTTACTGCTGCTGCTGCTCCCGATCGTAACCTGGACCTGTGCAAAAACGCACAGAAGTGTAGCATCAGCACAACCGACCCCATGTGCTGGTAAGTGCCTGGCCTATCCCGGCGAAGTAGTGACAAGCCTAGGACCAGACACCCACGCAAACCTGTGCAATTCAATATATATATGTGTACTACAACATAACAAGAAATAATCAAGTATTAACACAATAAGGAATATCTTGAAGAATTCAACAATTAACCACAGTTAATAATTTCACAAGGAAAAACAAAGTGTAATGTAAACACAAATAATATCAATTCAAGGAATAGCAAACGGTTGCACGGCATCACCCTTCGTGCTTTTACTCTCATCCTCACATCCATAGTACGGCATGATCCTTCGTACATGGTTCAATAATAGAGCACGGCATGATCCTTCGTGCATAATCAATAATAGGGCACGGCATGATCCTTCGTGCATAATCAATAATAAACATGGCACGGCATGATCCTTCGTGCATAATCAATAGTAAACATGGCACGGCATGATCCTTCGTGCATAATCAATAATAAACATGGCACGGCATCACCCTTCGTGCATTATCTCTCTTCCTCACCCAAATAACAATCACAATTAAGGGCAAAGAAAGAAACAACAATTCATAAATCGTCCCATCAAGGGCAATCAATAATTATCTTCACAACAAGTCCCAACAAGGGAGAACAATAACAATTCATCTATAATATATCTCAAAATATCATTTTCCAACGACTCACGGTCATACTAGACGCCAATATATGGATGCTCGTCACCACAGCCCATACACCGCACTCGATCACATAACACATAACACATAATCCTATTCCCTCAAGCTAGGATAGAACAAACACTTACCTCGAATGCTTATGAACAATCAAATCCGTGGAAATATCTTTTCTTTCAATTTGGCTCCAATCCAACCATATCTATACACAATTGATTTAATATCATCAATTCTACTCAACAAACTAATTCTTAATACCAAATAACACTTTTTCAACATTCTGCCATGAATAGTAAATTTCAACCCGGGCCCACATGGTCGGAATTCGGGGTTATGACTAAAATCCGGTTACCCATCCCCCACGAGTTCATGTATATAATTTGTTTCAAAATCGGACCTCAATTCGAGGTCCAATTCCCAATTTATGAAAAACCCTATTTTCTAACAAAAACAAGAATTTTACCATGAAAACATTTGATTTCTAATGAAAAACATGTTTAATGATGTTAGGAATTGAAAGAATTAAGTAAAAAGTGACTTACAATCGTTTTGATGAAGAAGAAATCCTTGAAGAGTCGCAAATGGGCGTTTTGGTTTTGTGAAAAATGAAGAAATGACTGAAATTCGTGTTTTTCAGGTCTCTGTGTTCGCATTTGCGAACATGGGTTCGCAATTGCGAACCCCGACCAATTTCTGGAGTTTGAAAAATAAGCTAAGGGTGGAAAGTTCGCATTTGCGAACTTTTGTTCGCATTTGCGAAGCCAAGGCATACTGGGAGGTTCGCATTTGCGACATAATGTTCGCATTTGCGAACAAGGCTCCTTCGCATTTGCGAAGAAGGCTTTGCATTTGCGAAGCATGGCTTAGCAGTGAAGGCATCGCATTTACGAAGAATGCTTCGCATTTGCGAAGCATGGCTTGGCAGTGAAGGCCTCGCATTTGCGAGGTTATGTTCGCAATTGCGAACCCAAGCCTTCCTGGACGCCCTTCGCATTTGCGATCAAGGGTTCGCATTTGCGAACCCTGCCTTGGTCTGTCATCTTCGCAATTGCGAAAAATACTTCGCATTTGCGAAGCCAACAGCTGGGTGAAAAACCAGCAATGCAAAAATTCAGAAATTTAACCAACGGCCTATCAAATCTTTACCCGAGCCCCCCGGGCTCCAAACCAAACATGTACACAACCTCAAAAACACATTATGGACTTGTTCGTGCGATCATATCGCCAATATCACTTCTTTTTAATCAAATCGAGCCTCAAACTCATGATTTTCATACTTTTGATTTTCAAAACTTCTTAACTTGGAACTCAAGGTCCAAAACATCTCAAACGACATCCAAATGTCACCAAACTTTACGGAAATCACATATATAATATTTAAGACTTGTACCGGGCGTCGGAACCAAAATACGAGCCCGATACCAAGGTCTATTAATTTATTTCCTTTAATAATTGCATCAAAAACAATTTCACATAAAAATTCATAACTTGGGCTCTAGGCCTCAGAATTCGACTCGGACACATGTCCAAGTCCCATATTTTCCTACGGACCTCTCGGGACCATCCAATCTTGGGTCCGGATCCGTTTACCAAAAATGTTGACCGAAGTCAACCATATCAATATTAATATCATTTTTATCCAAATTTCTCATAGAATTCATATTTTCTATCACAAAATCTTTCCGGCTACATGCTCGGATCGTGCACGTAAATCGAGGCAACATAGAATGAGGTTTTCAAGGCCTCGGAAGCTCGAAATTATTAATAAAATAAGTGATGACCTTTTGGGTCATCACAATCTCCACCTCTAAAACAACCGTTTGTCCTCGAACGGACAAAAGAAAGAAGTACCTGAGTCAGGAAACAAGTGTGGGTAACGGCTCCGCATATCGGACTCGGACTCCCAGGTCGATGCCTCAGGAGGCTGACCTCTCCACTGAACACGCACAGAAGGATAACTCTTCGACCTCGGCTGTCGAACCTGCCGGTCTAGAATAGCCACCGGCTCCTCCTCGCAGGATAGATCATTGTCCAATTGGACAGTACTGAAGTCTAACACATGTGTGGGATCGCCGTGGTATCCTCGAAGCATAGATACGTGAAAAACTGGATGCACGGCTGATAAGCTAGGCGGCAAAGCTAATCTGTAAGCCACCCCTCCCACTCTGTCTAGAATCTCAAATGGGCCAATATACCTAGGGCCGAGCTTGCCCTTCTTCCCAAACCTCATCACGCCCTTCATAGGCGACACCCGGAGCAATACTCGTTCACCAACCATGAAATCTACATCTCGAACCTTACGATCCGCATAAGTCTTTTGCCTAGACTGAGCTGAACGCAATCTCTCCTGAATAGTCTTGACCTTATCCAAGGCCTCCTGAACTAAGTCTGTACCTAACAACCGAGCTTCTCCCGGTTCAAACCATCCAACTGGTGATCGACATCGCCTACCATACAACGCCTCGTAAGGAGCCATCTGGATGCTAGATTGGTAACTGTTATTGTAGGCGAACTCTGCTAATGGCAGAAACTGGTCCCATGAGCCTCCGAAATCAATAACACAGGCTCGAAGCATGTCCTCAAGAATCTGAATAGTCCTCTCGGACTGGCCATCCGTCCTGAGGATGAAATGCTGTACTCAACTGAACCTGGGTGCCTAACTCCTGCTGAACCGATCTCCAGAACCGCGAGGTAAACTGCGTACCCCGATCAGAGATAATAGATACTGGCACCCCATGGAGACGAATAATCTCCTTAATGTAAACCTCCGCTAACCTCTCCGACGAGTAGGAGACAGATACTGGAATAAAGTGTGCTGATTTGGTCAGCCTATCAACAATGACCCAAATAGCATCAAATTTCCTCCGAGTCAAAGGAAGTCCAATAACGAAGTCCATAGTGATCCGCTCCCATTTCCACTCGGGAATTTCAATCCTCTAGAATACACCACCAGGTCTCTGGTGCTCATATTTCACCTGCCGACAATTTAGACACCGAGCGACATACGCAACGATATCTTTCTTCATTCTGCGCCACCAATAGTGTTGCCGTAAGTCCTGGTACATCTTCGCGGCACCTGGGTGAATAGAATACCGCGAACTGTGGGCCTCTGCTAAGATCAACTCTCGAATTCCTTCGACATTGAGCACACAAACTCGACCCTGCAATTTCAATACCCCATCATCATCTAGATTTACCTGTGTGGCACCTCCCCGCTGTACTGTATCTCTCAACTCACGCAAATGAGGATCATCAAATTGCCTCTCACGGATACGCTCTAATAAGGAAGAACGAGCGACCGTGCAGGCTAACACTCTGCTAGGCTCAGAAATGTCTAATCTCACGAACCGGTTGGCTAAGGCCTGGACATCTAGAGCTAATGGTCTCCGATTGACCGGAATATATGCAAGACTACCCATGCTGGCATACTTTCTACTCAATGCATCGGCCACCACATTGGCCTTACCCGGGTGATATAATATAGTAACATCATAGTCTTTTAGCAACTCTAACCATCTCCGCTGTCGTAGATTCAACTCCTTCTGTTTGAACAAGTACTGTAGGCTTTTGTGATCGGTGTACACCTCACATGTCACACCATATAGATAATGCCTCCAGATCTTTAAGGCATGAACCACTGCGGCTAACTCAAGATCATGAACTGGATAATTCTTCTCATGTATTTTTAACGCCTCGAAGCATAAGCGATAACCTTACCATCCTGCATCAATACCGCTCCAAGCCCTGTACGAGATGCGTCACAATAAGCTGTATAAGGCCATGTACCTGTAGGTAGTACCAACACTGGTGCGGTGGTCGAGGCCGTCTTGAGCTTCGAAAGCTCGCCTCACACTCCTCGACCACTGAGACCGGACACCCTTCGGGTCAACCTCGGTCATCGGGCTGCAATGAAGAAAACCCTCTACAAAACGACGGTAGTAACTCGCTAATCCCGAGAAACTCCGGATCTCGGTCATCGAAGGCTGAGTCGAGGCCAATTCCGGACCGCCTCAACCTTCTTTGGGTCTACTGAATACCTCCGCGGATACAATGTGACCCGGAAATGCTACCGAACTCGGCCGAACTCACATTTTGAAAATTTGGCATATAGGTGATTATCTTTCAGAGTCTGAAGAACCACTCTGAGGTGTTGCTCGTGCTCTTCCTGGCTGCGGGAGTATACCGGGATGTCATCTATGAAGACTATCACGAACAGATCTAAGTAAGGCCTGAATACCCGATCAACTCCATGAATGCTGGTGGGGCATTGGTCAACCCGAAGGACATGACCAAGAACTCATAATGCCCATATCTAGAGCGAAAGGCTGTCTTGGGAATGTCGGCCGCCCTGATCTTCAGCTGATGGTAGCCTGACCTCAAGTCTATCTTAGAGAATACCCTCGCTCCCTGGAGCTGGTCAAACAAATCATCAATCCTCGGCGGTGGATATTTATTTTTGATAGTCACCTTGTTTAACTGCCGGTAATCAATACACATCCGCATCGAGCCATCCTTCTTCTTTACAAATAATACAGGTGCTCCCCAGGGGGAAACACTGGGCCTGATAAAACCCTTCTCAAGAAGGTCCTGCAACTGATCTTTCAACTCCTTTAACTCCGGCGGAGCCATACGATAGGGTGGAATAGAGATGGGCTGAGTGCCCGGTGCCAAATCAATACAGAAGTCAATATCCCTGTCGGGTGGCATGCCCGGCAGGTCTGAAGGAAAAACCTCAGGAAACTCCCGTGCAATAGGGACTGAATCAATGGAAGGAACTTCCGCGCTGGAATCACGAACATAAGCCAAATAAGCTAGACACCCCTTCTCGACCATACGTCGAGCCTTAACATAAGAAATAACGGTGCGAACGGAGTGGCTTGAGGTACCCTTCCACTCTAATCGGGGTGATTCTGGCAAGGCTAAGGTGACGGTCTTAGCATGACAATCAAGAATAGCATGGTATGGGGACAACCAGTCCATCCCCAATATGACATCAAAATCTACCATATCCAAGAGCAACGGATCAACACGGGTCTCAAGACCCCCAAATATAACTACGCACGTACGATGCACCCGATCGACTACAATAGAGTCACCCACTGGCGTAGCCACATAAGCTGGAATATCCAGAGCATAGCTGGGCACGACCAAATACGGTGCGAAGTAGGAAGACACATAGGAATATGTAGATCCGGGGTCAAATAATACTGAAGCACCTCTGTCACACACAAGAATAGTACCTGTAATCACGGCATCTGATGCCTCTGCCTCCGGCCTGGCCGGTAAAGCATAGAATCGGGGATCTGCACCTCCCTCCGAGCCGTGTCCCTGGGACGACCATCAGCCGGGCCGACCTCTACCTCTCGGCCGGACGGTCTCCACCTCTACGGTCTCGACCTCGCCTCTATAATCCCTACCCCCGCCTGCGGGCCGGTCGGGCGTGAGGGTCAGCTGGGGCCTCGAATCATAGGACGAGGACCCCGCCTGCTGAGAGTTGCCCGTTGCTATAGGGCAATTCCTGATAAAATGACCCGGGTCGCCACAACCGTAGCAACTCTTAGACTGATAGGGGTGCTGGCCCTGACGACCTGAATGGCCTCCACGAACGCTCCGAAGAGGCTGAGCACTAATAGGAGACTGGTCTGAATAATACCCCCGAGAACCACGATCACCTGATCCACCCTGTGAAGCCCGAAGGGCGGAATGAAAAGGCCTGGAGGACTGGCCTCTATCAAAGGATTCTCTGCTACCGGAGGAAGAACCACCAAATCTACCTGAATGACGAGGCCTCTTATCTGAAGAATAACCGCCTCCCCTAGCAAGAGCCATCTCAACTCTGCGTGCTGCATTGGCTGCCTCCCGAAATGATATGTCACTCCCCACGCCCATAGCCATCTGGAGTCTAATCGGCTGATTAAGCCCATCTATAAACCTGCGAACCCTCTCCCGCTCCGTGGGAAGTATCACCACTGCATGACGAGCCAAGTCGATAAATCTCGTCTCATACTGTGTAACTGTCATAGTGCCCTGATGGAGGCGCTCAAACTGCCTCCGAAGTACATCCCGCTGAGTAGCAGGGAGAAACTTCTCCATAAATAGTTCCGCAAACTGGTCCCATGATAAAGCTGGGGACCCTGCTGGTCGAGTCAGGCAATAATCTCTCCACCAAGTCTTGGCGGATCCTGCAAGTCTGAAAGTACAAAAATCAACTCCGTTTGTCTCCACGATCCCCATAGTCTTGAGAATCTCATGGCAACTGAATAAAAAGTCCTGAGGATCCTCTGATGCCGTTCCACCGAAAGTAGTGGTAAATAGTTTGGAGAACCGATCAAGCCTCCATAACGAATCAGAAGTCATTGCCGTTCCATCACCGGCATGAGCTGTGGTACCTGACTGAGTAGCCACAGCTGGCTGAATTACTGGTGCCTGAGGCTGAGGAGCTACTGGCTCCGGAGTATGAGCAATAGGAGTCTGGGCCCCTCCTCCAGCCTGAGAAGTGGCTGGGGCAACTGATAATAAACCCGCTCTGGCAATGCTGTCCATGAATCCCGCTATTCTGATCAAGGCATCCCGGAGATCTGGGGTAATTAAAGCCTCTCCTGGGACCTGAGTTGGGCCCACTGGAGCTGCTGGAATCGGAACCTCCTCGTCAATCTCAACATGGGGCTCCACCTCTGGGGTAGCTGCCTGGGGCTGAGCTCTACCCCTACCACGGCCTCTGATACGGCCTCGACCCCTGCCCCTCACAGGAGCTGTCTGGGGCTCAGGCTGCTGGTCAGCGGACGAAGAAGTGCGTGTCCTTACCATCTGCGAAAGGACAGAATAGAAATTCAATCAGTAATTGAGGATCAAGTAGCACGACAAGAAAGAACAAATGAGAGACTTTTTCCTAACTCAATAGACTCTGAAGGACAAGTACGGACGTCTCCGTACCTACCTCTCAAACTCTACTAAGCTTGTTCGTGAGTGGTGAGACCTATGTAACCTAGAGCTCTGATACCAACTTGTCACGAACCGGATTTTTCCCCCAATATCGGGATCGTGATGGCGCCTACTCGTGGTAGCTAGGCAAGCCACTGTGTTCATACTATCCTATTTTTAACACAATTTTAATTAAATAAATGCGGAATACTTTATCGAAATGGAAATAATAAATCACGAGGTAAAAATCATACTGAAATCCTCTACCCAAGACTTGGAGTCACCAACTCACAAACTACTATGGAATACTACACATAAAAGTCTGAAGGAAATAGAACATAATTCTGTTTGTCTCGAAACAATGAGACTACAGCTATTAACATAATTAAAGGAAGAGACGCCGGCCTGCGGACGTCTGCAAGCTACCTTAGTCTCAAATGATCAACTTCCACGCAATCTATTTACTGCTGCTGCTGCTCCTGATCGTAACCTGGACCTCTGTGCAAAAACGCACAGAAGTGTAGCATCAGCACAACCGACCCCATGTGCTGGTAAGTGCCTGGCCTATCCCGGCGAAGTAGTGACAAGCCTAGGACCAGACACCCACGTAAACCTGTGCAATTCAATATATATATGTGTACTACAACATAACAAGAAATAATCAAGTATTAACACAATAAGGAATATCTTGAAGAATTCAACAATTAACCACAGTTAATAATTTCACAAGGAAAAACAAAGTGTAATGTAAACACAAATAATATCAATTCAAGGAATAGCAAACGGTTGCACGGCATCACCCTTCGTGCTTTTACTCTCATCCTCACATCCATAGTACGGCATGATCCTTCGTACATGGTTCAATAACAGGACACGGCATGATCCTTCGTGCATAATCAATAATAGGGCACGGCATGATCCTTCGTGCATAATCAATAATAAACATGGCACGGCATGATCCTTCGTGCATAATCAATAGTAAACATGGCACGACATGATCCTTCTTGCATAATCAATAATAAACATGGCACGGCATCACCCTTCGTGCATTATCTCTCTTCCTCACCCAAATAACAATCACAGTTAAGGGCAAAGAAAGAAACAACAATTCATAAATCGTCCCATCAAGGGCAATCAATAATTATCTTCACAACAAGTCCCAACAAGGGAGAACAATAACGATTCACCTATAATATATCTCAAAATATCATTTTCCAACGACTCACGGTCATACTAGACGCCAATGTATGGATGCTCGTCACCACAGCCCATACACCGCACTCGATCACATAACACATAACACATAATCCTATTCCCTCAAGCTAGGATAGAACAAACACTTACCTCGAATGCTTATGAACAATCAAATCCGTGAAAATATCTTTTCTTTCAATTTGGCTCCAATCCAACCGTATCTATACACAATTGATTTAATATCATCAATTCTACTCAACAAACTAATTCTTAATACCAAATAACACTTTTTCAACATTCTGCCATGAATAGTAAATTTCAACCCGGGCCCACATGGTCGGAATTCGGGGTTATGACTAAAATCCGGTTACCCATCCCCCACGAGTTCATGTATATAATTTGTTTCAAAATCGGACCTCAATTCGAGGTCCAATTCCCAATTTATGAAAAACCCTATTTTCTAACAAAAACAAGAATTTTACCATGAAAACATTTGATTTCTAATGAAAAACATGTTTAATGATGTTAGGAATTGAAAGAATTAAGTAAAAAGTGACTTACAATCGTTTTGATGAAGAAGAAATCCTTGAAGAGTCGCAAATGGGCGTTTTGGTTTTGTGAAAAATGAAGAAATGACTGAAATTCGTGTTTTTCAGGTCTCCTGTGTTCGCATTTGCGAACATGGGTTCGCAATTGCGAACCCCGACCAATTTCTGGAGTTTGAAAAATAAGCTAAGGGTGGAAAGTTCGCATTTGCGAACTTTTGTTCGCATTTGCGAAGCCAAGGCATACTGGGAGGTTCGCATTTGCGACATAATGTTCGCATTTGCGAACAAGGCTCCTTCGCATTTGCGAAGAAGGCTTTGCATTTGCGAAGCATGGCTTAGCAGTGAAGGCATCGCATTTGCGAAGAATGCTTCGCATTTGCGAAGCATGGCTTGGCAGTGAAGGCCTTGCATTTGCGAGGTTATGTTCGCAATTGCGAACCCAAGCCTTCCTGGACGCCCTTCGCATTTGCGATCAAGGGTTCGCATTTGCGAACCCTGCCTTGATCTGTCACCTTCGCAATTGCGAAAAATACTTCGCATTTGCGAAGCCAACAGTTGGGTGAAAAACCAGCAGTGCAAAAATTCAGAAATTTAACCAACGGCCTATCAAATCTTTACCCGAGCCCCCCGGGCTCCAAACCAAACATGTACACAACCTCAAAAACACATTATGGACTTGTTCGTGCCATCATATCGCCAATATCACTTCTTTTTAATCAAATCGAGCCTCAAACTCATGATTTTCATACTTTTGATTTTCAAAACTTCTTAACTTGGAACTCAAGGTCCAAAACATCTCAAACGACATCCAAATGTCACCAAACTTTACAGAAATCACATATATAATATTTAATACTTGTACCGGGCGTCGGAACCAAAATACGAGCCCGATACCAAGGTCTATTAATTTATTTCCTTTAATAATTGCATCAAAAACAATTTCACATAAAAATTCATAACTTGGGCTCTAGGCCTCAGAATTCGACTCCGGACACATGTCCAAGTCCCATATTTTCCTACGGACCTCTCGGGACCATCCAATCTCGGATCCGGATCCGTTTACCAAAAATGTTGACCGAAGTCAACCATATCAATATTAATATCATTTTTATCCAAATTTCTCATAGAATTCATATTTTCTATCACAAAATCTTTCCAGCTACATGCTCGGATCGTGCACGTAAATCGAGGCAACATAGAATGAGGTTTTCAAGGCCTCAGAAGCTCGAAATTATTAATAAAATAAGTGATGATCCTTTGGGTCGTCACAATGGGGTCCTTATAGAACTCCAACATATGATGGGAATAGATTTTTTCTTACTTTGGTAGATGATCATAATATAATGGTATGGATTTTCTTGCTCAAACTTAAGAGTGATGTATCTACTGTCATAAATGACTTCATGACTCTTGTGAAGACATAGTTTAATAGTGCAATCGAAGTGTTTAGAACAGACAATGGAACAGAGTTCTTTAATTCCCATTGTGCTGAACTATTTATACATGTAGGTGTGATTCATAAAAGCTCATGTGTCTACACACCCCAATAGAATGGAGTGGTAGAAAGAAAACACAAGCAGATTTTTAAAGTTGCAAGGGCCAGCAGGTTTCAGAGAAATATTCCACTGAAATTCTGGGGTTTTTGTATACAAAATGCAGTGTACTTGATCAACATGATACCATCCACAACATTGGAAGGTAAATCACCTTTTGATATGTTCTATGGTATGCCACCCAAACTACAACATCTGAGAGTTCTAGGGAGTCTTTGCTGTGACACTGCCACAAATAGAGGTGATAAGTTTAGAGCTAGAGTAGAAGTATTTCATATGGGGTATTCTTTCACTCAAAAGGGTTATAGATTATATAGCCTCACTAACAAATATGTTTGTGTTAGCAGGGATGTATCATTCAAGGAACACATATTCCCTTTTCAGACTACAATTTCAACACACATGAGGAGCACTGGTGAGCAATTTCTCGATGCAGATGATGCCTTTATTGTTGATACTGCTGATTTCGAGGTCGTTCTTAACTAAGCAGCAGCTCCATCAACTCATTCTAAGGCATCACCAATTCATGACCATGTGATGCCAGCTTACAGACCTGGTTTAGCAACTTCTGCACCAGTAGTGTCACCTCAAAATATGGATTCATTGAGTGCTATACCAGCAGAGGGACTCAAAAAGTCTACTAGGACTTCTAAGCCACCTGGATGGCTCAATGACTTTGTTCATGGGATGCCACAGCAGGGCCTTCTACGGCCTCAAGTTCCAACTATCCGATATTAGCATACACGTCATATGCTTCCGTGTATTCCTCTTACTTCAAATCTGTCTGTTCTTTTAATGCTGTTATGGAACCTGCCACCTATACTGATGCTATTCAAGATCCCAAATGGATTGTTGCCATGGATGTTGAGCAGAAGGCTCTCCAAGACAATCACACCTGGGAATTGGTTCCTCTTCCACCTACCAAGAGAGCCATAAGGTGTAAATGAGTGTATAAGGTGAAATACAATGCCCAAGGTGAGGTAGAGAGATATAAAGCTCACTTAGTGGCAAGGAGTTACACTCAACAGGAAGGGCTTGACTACTAAGAAACCTTCTCACCTATGGTTAAAATGGTTACAATAAGGATTCTTTTGTCCTTGGCAGCCATGCATGGATGGAAGCTGCATCAAATGGATGTATTCAATGCCTTTCTTCAAGGTGATCTGCTAGAAGAAGTCTATATGATCCCTCCTCCTGGTCTTTTAAGTGAGGGGGAGCCTCCTATTGTATGCAGGCTTCAGAAATCCTTATATGGGCTCAAACAGGCTTCTAGGCAATGGAACCTGAAGCTTATTGAAGCCTTCTCTTCATCGGGATTTATCCAAAGCCATCATGATTATTCTTTTTTCAGTTAGAAGTCTAGTACTGGCTTAGTTCTGATCCTCGTCTATATGGATGACCTCTTGATCATTGACTCTTCTTCTCAGTTGCTTTAGGAGGCTAAAGTTGTCTAAAAATATCACTTCAAGATCAATGATCTAGGGGAGATGAGATATTTCCTTGGTCTTGAAGTGGCTTGGAGCAAATAAGGCATTTTGGTCTGTCAAAGGAAGTTCACACTTGACCTTATTGCTACACTTGGTCTGGCAGGTTCTAAACCAGCCTGCACACCTCTAGACACTAGCCATAAAATTACTAGTGTTGAATATGATCATACTAATGCTCAAGGAAATGCCAATGTGGGTGTAGATGAGTTACTTGCTGATCCAAGCAGATACCAACAGTTGGTTGGAAAGCTATTATATCTCACCATGACAAGGCCGGACATCAGCTATGCAGTCCAAATTTTAAGTCAGTTCATACACATGCCAAAGAAGTCTCATTGGGAAGGGGCCTTAAGAGTAGTAAAGTATCTCAAGAATATACCAGGGCTAGGGATCTTGCTTTCATCTCTAGTTTCTAATCAGCTTATAGTGTACTGTAATTCAGATTGGGCTACTTGTCCAATGACTAGAAGATCAGTGAGCACATTTGTGGTAAAACTGGGAGATTTTCTTATCTCCTGGAAGTCCAAGAAACAGAATACTATATCAAGAAGTTATGCGGAAGCTGAGTATAGAAGTATGGCTAATGCCATAGCAGAAGTGGTATGGTTGGCACGGTTGTTCAAGGAGTTGAGTGTTGAATTGCAGATTCCAATAAAGCTTTATTACGATAGTAAAATAGCCATACAAATTGTTGCAAATCCCATATATCATGAAAGAACAAAACATATCGAGATAAACTGCCATTTCATTCGACAAAAGATTCAACGGGGCCCATTACAAACTACATATGTTTCTACAGACTTGCAGATTGCAGATGTGTTGACAAAAGGATTAGGGAAGGCACAACACGAGTTCTTATTGTCCAAGCTGGGAATGTTCAATCTATTCACACTACACTGCTTGAGGGGGGTATTACGAATATAGACGTTGGTTGAGTAATTAGATAATTGAGGTGTATAAGGGTATTCAAGTAAAAGACTATTTAGTTAGTTTTAGTAGTTAATAATACAGCATTTATACAGTGTATTTTCAGACTTCTTTGGCTTCAATAAAACATTTATCTTCTCTCCCAAACTATTCTCTCTCTTCGACTGAGTTCATGGCGAGCATATCAATGGTTGCCTTTGACAGTCTACTGCACAACATCTCTGAGATACACGTGTATAACATATTACAGCAAGTTATAGGCCTATATTGGCTTGCACTTTCAGGGTGATCAACTTTTGGAATAAGCGCAATGTTTGTGGCATTGATCTGTCGAAGCATCTTCCCATTATGAAAAACTCAAACAGCTTCAATGATATCTTTTCCCATAATACTCCAAGTTGCTTTAGAATCCACTATCAAATCCATCTGGGCCAGGACTTTTGTTTTTGTCAATATGAAATAAGGATGTTTTGACTTATTCCTATGTGTATTCCTATATAAGTTGCATTTGTTGTGTTATAGACAAAGTTTTCCCCCTCTTAAGGATTGCTGAATGTGATGGCACCCTAGTTATTGCCTTCTTTCCCAGCAGGTCTTGATAGTAATCTACAAATACATGTAGAGATCAAGGTATTCCATAAACTGTCAAGATCTTGTTGGGAATAAACCCCGTAAAATAGTATTCACGATATTACTGATAAACGCAGAACACAAAGTAATGGTTAAATCACCGAGAATAAAGATGCAGCAATATTGGCACCAAGATTTTACGTGGAAACCCTTCTGAATAAGGGAAAAATCATGGCCAAGAAGAGCAACTGATATCACTATAGCGACAAAATTTTACACTGTATAGTAACGAGTAAAAATACTCCTAAGACCACTACACCCTCAAAAATAAATAAACACTCTTTTGCTTTTTCCACCTCATTACAATATCTCTCACAATCTATTTTTCTTCACAAACTATTTTCTTATAATTTGTGGAATACCTTGCTCTCTCTTTTCTCTCTTTGTTAGTGTGTAGAAATGAGAGTTGAAGCTCTCATTTTATAGCCAAAACCTCACCTAAAATATTTGACAAATTTACACCCATTATACATTTTCAACAGGGTTGGCTACCAACCAAACCAAGTCAATAAATTGGCTACCAATATTTGTCCAATTCAACAAGGTTGGCTACCAAACCAAACCAAGTATACAATATTGGTTACCAAACCATTTGAATGAGATAGACACCATATCAATCTCCCCCTCCAGTCTCATTCATCTTGAGGAGGTAGCAATGTCTTCTAGTCTGAGTGCATGCCGACAAGTTATTTGCATAGCTCGAACTTGTCTCTTGGTACCACCTTGGTCTACATATCTGCAGGATTTTCACTCGTGTGAATCTTTTTGACTTGAAGTGATTCGTTCTCCACTTGCTCACGAATCCAATGATATCTGAAGTCGATGTGTTTTGTTCTCACATGGTACATGGGGTTTTTGCTCAGGTCTATTGCACTTTAACTGTCGCTATAGACACCATACTCCATCCGTCATAATCCAAGTTCTTGAAGAAATATCCTGAGCCATATCATCTCTTTGCTAGCTTCAGTAGCCGCAATATACTCTGATTCAGTTGTAGATAGTGCGACACACTTCTGCAACTTCGATTTCCATGATATAGCTCCTGAAAAAGTAAACATATATCCAGTAGTGGATTTTCTATTATCAGTGTCACCTGCCATATCTAAATCTGTATAGCCCTTCAAAATTGGATTTGATCCTCCAAAACATAAGCATTCATGTGAGCTTCCTCTTAGATGCCTAAGTATCCACTTTACAGCTTCCCAATGCTCTTTTCCTGGATTTTCGAGAAATCTGCTAACAACACCGACTGCATGAGAAATATCTGGTCGAGTACATACCATTGCATACATCAAACCGCCAACAGCATAGGAATAAGGAATCTTGGCTATTCTCTCTTTTTCCTCCGTTGTTATAGGACACATCTTCTTGCTTAACTTCAGATGACCAGGAAGGGGTGTGCAAACCAACTTAGCACTTTTCATATTGAAACGCTTACATTCTATGTACTTCTCCGGTGACAAGTAAAGCTTCCTTTCATTTCTCGAATGAGTAATTATCATACCCAAAATCTACTTAGCCTGACCCAAGTCTTTCATTGCAAAAGACTTATTCAACTGTTTCTTCAACTCGTCAATTTTGGAAGCATTTTTGCCCCAATCAACATATCATCCATATATAGCAAAATGATGATAATGTCATAATCAGAAAATTATTGTACAAATACATAGTGATCTGAAGAAGTCTTCTTGTAGCCTTTCTCCCCCATAATAGACTCAAACTTCTTATACCACTGTCTGGGAGCTTACTTCAATCCGTACTTCTTAAGTTTGCATACAATATTTTCTTTACCTTTTACCTTGAAGCCCTCAGGTTGTTCCATATAGATCTCCCCATCTAAGTCATCATGAAGAAAAACAGTCTGCACATCCATCTGCTCAATCTCCAAATCAAGACTGGCAGTTAAACCAAGAACTGTCTGAATGAAGGATATTTTTACGACAGGAGAAAATATTTCATCAAAGTCAATACCTTTTCTTTGACGAAATCCCTTAACAACCAATCTAGCTTTGTATCTCGGCTTCAACCTATGTTCTTTGGCTTTAACTTTGAACACCCACTTGTTCTTCAAAGCTCTCATGCCTTTAGGCAATTTCACCAACTCATAAGTATGATTCTCATGCAGAGATTTTATCTCATCTTGCATTGCTTCAATACACTGATCCTTGTTCTCATCTTTTATGGCCTCTGCATAATATTCAGGTTCTCCCCATCAGTGAGTAATACATACTCAGCGGGTGAATAACGGGAGGAAGGAGTATGGGGTCTAGAAGACCTCCTAAGTGAAATATCTAACTCTTCTACAGCTTCATGAGTACGAGCATCTGCCTCATCAACATTAGCATTGTTATCACCATCACCATCACCATCAATATGGTGATCTGGAATATGGTTCTGGGCATAACCATCATCATTGAGCCCACCAACGTCATTTGCATTTGTATGAGGAACTTGATCAAGATTAACTAAACCTTCAGAACTTAAAGGTTTTAGCTTCTCCACTTTATTAATATCTTCAATGATTTGATCCTCCACCAAGATAACATCACGGCTTCTCATGGACTTCTTCTCAATTGGATCATATAGCATGTAACCAAAATCATCAAGGCCATAACCAATGAAGATGCACTGCCTTGTCTTGGCAGTTAATTTTGAACTCTCATTTTTAGGCACATGTACAAAAGCTTTGCAACCAAACACATTCAAGTGTTCATAGCAAACATCCTTTCCATACCAAACTTTATTTGGAACATCACTTCACAAAGCAACCGTAGGGGATAGACTAATAACATGTGCAACGATCAACAAAGACTCACCCAAAAGGAATTCGGCAACTTTGCTTCAAAAAGCAAACATCTGACTTTTTCCATCAAGGTCCTGTTCATTCTTTCTGCTAAACCATTAAGCTGAGGAATCTTTGGAGGAGTCTTCTGGTGTCTGTTACCCTGCTGCTTGCAATATTCGTCAAACGGTCCACAATATTCACCACCGTGATCAGTACAAATACACTTTAGCTTTTTTCCAGTTTCTCTTTTAACCGAAGCCTGAAACTGCTTAAAGACACCCAACACTTGGTCTTTAGTCTTCAAGATGTAGACCCAAAGTTTTCTTGGTCAATCATCAATAAAGGTAGCAAAATAAAGTGCACCACCCAAAGTCCTTGTCTTCATTGGACCACATAAATCCGAATGCACCAACTCAAGCAACTCTGTCTTTCTTGGAGGAGGATGAGACTGGAAAGAAAATCTTTCTTATTTTCTAGCCAAGCAGTGCTCATATTTTTCTAATTTTGCATTTTCAAAATTTGACAACAATTTCTTCTTGGCCAAAACCTTTAGTCCTTTCTCGCTAATATAGCTAAGCCTCTTATGCCATAATGTTGAAGAGTTATTGCTCTCAACGACATTCACCATATCAACACAAGTAGAGGTCGCAGTCCGGTATAGACCACGACGCTTTTGCCCACGAGCCACAATCATGGAACGCTTAGTGAGCTTCCACTTTCCAGCACCATTGGTACTGACATATCCCTCATCATCCAAAACACCAACAGAGATCAAATGCAAACGAACATCAGGTGCATTCTTTACATTGTTTAAAACTAGTTTAATTCCAATACTAAGTTTCCAAACAAATCACTTCAACACCAGCCACCCTAGATACCGTCTCATTACCCATACTCAAAGTTCTAAAGTCACTCCGAGTATAAGATGAGAAAAATTCCTTCCTTGATGTCACATGACCACTGTCCACAATCCAGCTTGACTCATCACAAGAAATATTTATTAGATCTGCATCAAGGACAGTAACAAGATCTTCTGTAGTGACGGTGGCCACATGATTGCCATCTTCTTTCTATTCTTCCTTGCCTCTATTCTTTTTTTTCAAAATCCGACAGAACTTCTTTGTGTGCCCTTTCTTCCCGCAATGATAACACTCAATATCTTTAAGCCTGCTTCTAGATTTGCTTATATTATGTTCTCTATTTTGAGAACCTCGATTCTTGTTTCTCCCCCTAGAGTCAGTCACCAAGACATCTGATGAGGAGGAACCTTGAGATTTTCTTCTCATCTCTTCATTTAAAAGGCTGCTTTTCGCAAGATCCATAGAGATCATACCATCTGGAGCAGAATTTAATAATGGAGTTCTAAGAATTTCCCAAGAATTTGGTAGGGAACCAAGTATAAACAAGCCTTGAATTTCTTCATCAAATTTACTACCCATAGCAGATAACTGGTTCATGATCCCCTAAAATTATTCAGATGATCCGTCATCGCGGAACCATCGTGGTGTTTTAAATCCAACATCTATTTTATCAGAAACATCTTGTTGTTTCCAGTTTTTCGAGCATCCAAACTTTCAAGTGCTCCCATAGGATCCGAGCACGTGTCTCCCCAGAAATATGCTTCAAAATATCATCGTTAATCCACTGTCTAATAAAGCCGTAAACTGCCTGTGTAAAAAACTTCACTCTTCATCTGATTTATTATCATGCTTTATAGTGGTAAAGACAAGTTGATGAAAATTCTTGACATAGAGCAAATCTTCCATTTTGCCCTTCCAAATGGCATAATTTGTGCCATTCAAAGTAACCATTCTACTAGTGTTGGCTTCCATCGTTTATCACATACAAATACTATTTATTGTGAGACCAAAGTAATTCTTTTCTGATGTGGAAGATCAGACTGTGCTGCAACCACAGAGCATACTTAGATAGAACCTTAGCTCTGATACCACTTGTTGGGAATAAACCCCGTAAAATAGTATTCACGATATTAGTGATAAATACAGAACACAAAGTAATGGTTAAATCAACAAGAATAGAAATACAGCAATAATGACACCAAGATTTTACGTGAAAACCCTTCTGAATAAGGGAAAAAACCACGGCCAAGAAGTAGCAACTGATATCACTGTAGCGAAGAATTTTACACCGTATAGTAACGAGTAAAAATACTCCTAAGATCACTACACTCTCAAAAAGAAATAGACACTCTTTTGCTTTTTCCACCCCACTACGATATCTCTGACAATCTATTTTTCTTCACAAACTATTTTCTTATAATTTATGGAATACCTTGGTCTCTCTTTTCTCTCTTTGTTGGTAAGTAGAAATGAGAGTTGAAGCTCTCATTTTATAGCCAAAACCTCACCTACAATATTTGACAATTTCTACACCCTTTTTATAATTTCAACAAGGTTGGCTACCAACCAAACCAAGTCAATAAAATTAGCTACCAATATTTGTCCAATTTAACAAGGTTGGCTACCAAACCAAACCAAATCAACAATATTGGCTACTAAACCATTTGAATGAGATGAACGCTGTGAGCACGTGATTTTTGCCTAACATGAATTACTCCCACAAAATCAAAACAAAAATTGTCTATTTTATGGTGTGTATTTTTTTTGTGAATTTTTGTGTTATTTTGGTATTTGTTTGCATTTGTATATACGTGATTATATGTGTTTAAATTAATAAAAAAAAACATAATAATAATACAAAATATGTCGTGCTTACATTTCTCATCTAGTTTGAAATTAGGAGTAATTAATTTTATCTTATGAAAACGAAAATCATAAAAAAAGGGAAATAATTCATCTTTTACATTTTTAGCATTTAAATGCCTAATTGTGTGATTTATATTTAATTGATGTTTAAATTGATTGTGTTAATTGTTAATATAACTTAATTAGTATTTCTTATAATTTAATTGATTTTGTAGTGTAATTAGAATTTTTGTTTTATTTAGAAAATTAGATTAAAGAAGTAAGAAAAAAAAAACAAAATTAAAAAAGAGAAGAGAATCAAATTTGGGCCATTTTTAAACTTAATTCTTCTAAGCCCAAATCACATTTGCCCAACCCATCCAGAACCACCCTTAAACCCGCCCAATGCCCAAACCGACCCGGTTAGCCCCATTTAATCTAAGCCGTTGGATCACTTAATCCAACGGTTTAGATTAAAATACCTATTCAAACATACCCAAAGACCCCAAAATCAGATTTTTTAACTCATTCCCAAAACCCTAGCCCTTTCTCTCTTCTCTTACTCTCATTAGTCACACAGCCGCCGACCCCTCCCCCTCGCCACTGCCGTCCACTGGCCGAGCACCAACACCCATCGGCCAGCCACCAATCGACCCTTGTTCGTTTACAAACGAACCAGCCACCAACGACTCTCGTCCAACTGGTTTCTCCCCTCGCCACTGCCGCCCACTGGCCGAGCACCAACACCCATCGGCCAGCCACCAAGCGACCCTTGTTCGTTTACAAACGAACCAGCCACCAGCGACTCTCGTCCAACTGGTTTCTCCCCGTCGTCTTCGAACCAGAGCAGCGACCACTGCCATTCTCGCTACCAGCGACCCCCCCCGCCGGAAAATGACCATTCTCCATCTCCAAAACCGGCGACCCTTCACCAGAAACCTTCTCCAAACTACAAAGATACGATTTAGTTCTATGAAATGGAGATTGTTTGAGTTTTGGAAGTAATCCGATGTGCCGATTAGAGTTCTGTCCAACTCCTTTGTTTTGTTTCAAAACAAACTGATTGTCGAAGCTGTGTCGACGTCGCGCTGTAATGTTTGCTTCATATCAATCCATGTAATTGTCGCAACTCATAAATCCGATTGATCCGCCAATCCAGGCAGATTCGCAGTCTTGCTCGAGCTTCAATTGTTGTGTTTGTTCGCGATTGTGTTATCTACCGGAGTCCATTTGTCACATTCGTTTATTCAAACTGAAAAGTTGATTGACAGAAGTCACCCTTTGAGGTTCATCTCCTCCTCTTCTATGTTTGTTGCTTCGGTTATTTGTTTCTGATTTCTGGTTTGAATATGTTTTAGTGTGCGTATTCGAATCGATTAATATCATCGAATAATTAGTTCCCTATTATCCTGTTCTGCTCGAAAGTATGCATCACTGTTTGTTCGTCGACTTTGTTTATCGATTTTTATGTGTTATAATCAATCAAACGAATATCGTCGATTAATTATATAGGTATGTTTGTTTAAGACAATAGGACAATATTTTTCTGAATATCGATTGATTCCATCATTGAAACACTGATAGTTTGAAGCTTGAATTTTTCTGTTTTTTTTAGGAACATGGATTGGTTATAGATGTTTTAGTAGAAATTCAAAGTTTAAATTAAGTGGGCTGCTGAATGGTACTTAATACACCCTTAAAGTAGTGAATAAACTGATTAAAAGGGGGCTGCCCATTAGTTGAAATCACAGCCTGTTTAAGCCTTAAACAAGAATCATTTGAGTTTTAAATTGAAAATGTGCACTGCACATGAAAAAAGTTAATGGAATCTGCAGGACAACTAAGTATTTCACTAAGTCTTTAAAACTTTAGAGTTTTTAAATGAAAATCATGCTGAAAACAGTGTTGGAATGTGCTGGACAGATCTGGAAATAATTAAATAAGTTGATGTTTTGAGTCTTGAAGGCTATAAGACTCACAGTGAACACTCTCTGGAACTACATTTTTCACACACATTCACAAATTCTTCATCTGGCAGAACATTTTCTGACAGAAAACATTGAAAGGCAGAAGGAAAACAGAGATATACTAGCCTTTTGTCTTACCATTGTGAGGGGTTTTGTTTTGGGAGTTGAATCCTGTTTAAGTTCAATATCTGTGAAGAATCCTAGAATACATTAGCTCTCATTGCTCCATTTGAGTCCCTTTTTATCCGGTTGAGTTTAGTTTGGTTCTGATAAACTGCCAGCCCCATTTTTTTGGTTTAAACTCAAGTTCACCAAGGTTTGTTGGGTTTTTGGTTGCTGTTTTTTGCTTGTCTGCGATTGATTCTGAGTTACTACTGGGATTGCATTCTGGGGGAGTTTGAGTTGTGTTTAAGTTTGGTCTGTTTGCTGTATTGGCATTGCTTGGAATCTACTGCTATCGTTTGCTTTGTTGCTGCGTTCACTGCCAAATAAGTCACTGATCCTCATATTTTGCTTTGAATTCCAGGTATATTCTTGTAACCACATTGGCCGAGAATAATTGCAAATTGACAAAGGAAGTTGATATAAAGATGTTGAAGCAAAAATAGTTTACTTTTCTTTCCTTTTTTTTTAGTTTTTGTTCTATGATTTAGTAATGTGGTTTTACTGTATCTTGTCATATAATCGGAATTGATTTGAGTTTAGTTTGTAAATAGTTTTGTAAATTAGAACTTGAAGGAACTCATTATGTTAGGCCTTTAGCTTTATTTGATTTCCTTAAATGTTGAAGTATTTAGGATTGTTAAATGATTTATGTCTTTGATATTTTAAGTCATAGTTGTTTGTATTTTAAGTCATAGTTATTTATAAGATAGATGCTAGAATTTCAACAAGGGGTTTTAAGATTACCATCAGGCATTCTATCGCGTTAGACAAGTAAAAAAATAAATAAATAAATAAATAAATAAATTGGGACACACCACATTATGGATAATCTTATGCCAAGTAATGAACCATGATACTCATATCCGACATAGGTGGTTAATTTTACTAGTTTACACTTTATTTTAGGCAATCTTTGCTCCTAAGTGAACAAACCGCAAGAATAAGATGTCATTTTGTATAGGGTTTAATTGAAAATAACTTTAAGGGATATACTCTTGAATAAATCGTTTTTTTTTTTTTTGCCTAGTCTAACAATTGTTTTAATTGGCATAGTTTGAAATAAGTTATCCGGACATATTTTTGGTTTACTTATTTGTCAAAAGTCCGCGTCTATGTTGTAATTAGTTTTTCTTTTGGTACAGTCTCAAATTAATAGAGCGGTTTAAAGTTCAATTAAATCATATAATTTATAAACATGTATAAAAATCAGGATATTTTAGCCATTTATAATAATTGAAGCGACCGTGCTAGAACCACGGGATTCGGGGGTGCCTAACACCTTCCCTCGGGTCAACAGAATTCCTTACTTAGAATTTCTGGTTCGCAGACTTCATTTGAAAAGTCGTAATTTTCCTCGATTCGGGATTTAAATAAATCGGTGACTTGGGACACCTTATTATTCCAAGTGGCGACTCTAAAATAAATAAAATAATCCCGTTTCGAACATTGTCACTTAAATTGGAAAAACTCCCTCGCGCATCTACCCTCCGGGGTAGGGGGCGCGCCAAAAGGAGGTGTGACAGCTCTGGCGACTCTGCTGGGGACACAAACCCAGAACTACTGGTTCAGGGTTTAAGAATTCGAGCTTTGAATAATTATTTTATTTGGCTTACTTATTATCTGATTTTATTACATGTTTATATTTTATTTGCTAAATGTTGTTTTACCGCTTTGATATTTTGTGAACTGTATATAAATTGTGCCGATACCCATTTTTTTTTTTGAGTCTTTTGAAATATAATACCGGGCATTTGCTTGACATAGCCCGTTTTTCTCAAGATAGCCTGTGGTGCTTGGCACCGGTGAAGGATTTTGTAGTCACACATGTTTAGGCGGAGAGTTTTGTCAATTAAGCCGGAAAGCCATGCTACCGGTGCACTGACACTCTTCGGCTCGAGTTGTCCGCTCGAGTTAAAGCCAGTCTAGACACTTTTCCAACGGGATGATGACTTAGAATAACAAGACCTTATGCCGGATCCCCGATAGGAACGTTTATTTGCATCATGTGCATATTTGACTTAGGAGGCTCAACACGGGGGTTGGGCCTGTCTAAGACAGGTGTACCTGAAACAAAAAAGACCAACTTGTTGCATCTTTTTGTGTGCATTTATTTGTTTCGATCTTACATGCCGACCGGTTTGTTAAAAAAGAGGAAGAAGTGGAAAACGTCGGGGTATATAGTTAAAATAATTTTATGAAAATAGTTAGTTCTTTGAAAATAAATTCTGAAAAAAAAAAAATGCAAAAAATAAAAAAATAAAAAAAAAAATAAAAAATAAAAAAATAAAAAAATTCCAAACTAAATTTTCTTAATTTTATGAAAATAGTTAATTCTTTGAAAATAAATTCTGAAAAATTGCAAAAAAATTCCAAACTAAATTTTCTTAATTTTATGAAAATAGTTAATTCTCTGAAAATAAATTCTGAAAAATTGCAAAAAATTTCAAATAAATTTTCTTAATTTTATGAAAATAGTTAGTTCTTTGAAAATAATTTCTGAAAAATGAAAAAAAAAAAAAAAAAAATCCAAATAAATTCTCTTAATTTTACGAAAATAGTTAGTTTTTTAAAAAATAAATTCTGAAAAATGTAAAAAAAAAAAATTCCAAATAAATTTTCTTAATTTTACAAAAATAGTTTAGTTTCTTTGAAAATAAATTTCCAAATAAATTTTCTTAGTTCCTTTGAAAATAATTTGTTTTAGAAATGCTGTTTAAAAATAGTTCGTTTTCTTTTCTTAAAATGATTTAGTTCTTTTATTTTTGAACTACGCAAGTTTGATTCTCACCAAAAATGAGATACGTAGGCAACCCATATCGGGCTCAACTAATATTTTTTTTTTAAGAAAAAAAAAAAAACAATAATAAAAAAAAAATATTAGAATTAGGATTTTTGTTCTTAGTCAAGAGTTAGGAAATTTTGCAAAAATAGCCAAACGCCTCAAAAGGGGCGCCGGAGGACTAATTTTGCAAAACGGAATATAGACATCACACTGGTATCCTGTTATACAGCCTTCAAATCTTCTTCAAGTGCTGAAAGGCCGTATTAACAAGATTCGTTTTTAATAA
Source organism: Nicotiana noctiflora (assembly GCA_032618575.1). Lineage (NCBI taxonomy): Eukaryota > Viridiplantae > Streptophyta > Magnoliopsida > Solanales > Solanaceae > Nicotiana > Nicotiana noctiflora. The sequence continues at coordinate 48,487 of JASVEL010008874.1, forward strand.
AAAAAAAAAAAAAATAAAAAAAAAAAAAATCTTAAATCCATTTTTTATCTTTTCTAGGATCAGCATGACTTCCTCGCAACGAATCGGCCAGAAAAGGGTGAGAGAAGAAATGCCACCTATGTTCATGGTCCAGGACAAAACCCCAGATCGGCTCCGTAAATGGTGGACTAGTTTTTCAGCTTGGGAAAGAAATCAAGTTCACAAGCACCTCAAGTTTCTTCCGGACATCATGATGATAAAACCGGATAAAAATGTGATCAGAGCTTTAGTGAGTTTTGGGACTCAACAAGCAATGTGTTCAAATTCCGGGATTGTGAAATGACACCCACTTTGGAAGAATTGGGCGGACTCACGGGGCTCGGAAGAGATTTGCACAAGATGAGGCCTGCAGCTCCTAGGCAGATGAGTGTGAATAACTTCTTGAAAAAGCTATGTCTCCGGCGGGTTCCCCTCGGTTGTCCGGAGAACGGTTGGGTGCCACTAGATTATCTCTACGACAGATTTGGTGATAAGGAAGGGTTTGGGAAATTCTCAAACGTCGAATTTGTTAACCAGCTGAATTATGACGCCTGGGGAAATTTAAGAATCTATGCTTTCATGATCGCTTTTTTGGGAACCATGGTTTTTCCCGAACGTGGTGGACGCATCAGAATCCGTTTAGCTGCGGTGGTCTCATATCTACAGAGTAACGAGGAACACACTGTTCTTCCGATGATACTAGGAGACATCTTCCGGGCCTTAACTCGGTGCCAAGAAGGACAAGACTATTTTGAGGGTTGCAATATTTTATTACAAATGTGGTTTATAGAGCATCTCTACCATCACCCAATTGTGATAAACTTCAAAGCAGATTGGCTGAATTATATTCGCTGTCATACAAACAGAGCCGCCCGTTGTAACCTTCCAGAAGACTTGAGGACTTGGCAAGAACTCCTCAACTCTTTGAGAGCTGATCAACTTACCTGGAATTATTATTGGTTCCCTTCCGCCAAAATCATGCATATGTCTACATACCGCCCATTCTACATATTAATGGGTTTCAGGGGTTTCCAACCATATGCCCCGCTACGTGTCATGCGGCAGCTGGGAAGAGAACAGAAAAAGACCCCAATTGAGGATATGCGATCATTTGTATGGGAATTTGTGACAGAAGAGACCCCGAGGGAGACTTATGCACAGAAGGTTTGGTTCGGTAGTCGACTCTCCGACATCAACGAAATGGTTGCCGATCGGGAACGGGGAGAAGTGAGTCTCGCTTATCTTGAATGGTTCCACAACCAACCGATATCAGAGCAAAGGTCAGAAAGGTCAGTGAAGTATGCCGTCGATTGGGAGAGAGAAATAGAAGCCAGAGTTAGAGAGGTTGAGCATGAAACAACACAAAATTTCCAATCTTGCATCAACACTTTAAAAGAAGACAAAGGAATCCTGGAAGCAGCCATGGACATACAACAGGCTGACTTCGATCGGGAAAGGGCCGGTTGGGAGCAGGAAAGAGAAGTACTCCAAACTCGAATTCAAGAGATGCAATTGGCCGCAGAAAGGTCAAGGAGGAGTCGGAGTGATCAAATGCTGATAAACGATTTGGAAAGAAAAACCTTTGAACACCAAGAAGACTTGGAGAAGGCAAAAGCGGCTTTGGTTGCAATCCGAACAAAATGGAAGAGAGCGGCCCACCAAGAAGAACTCCGTCTACAACAAGTAGAGAAAGACTATGATGCAATCATCGTTGATTTGAGAAAAGCAAATGCCACTCTTAAAGAGCGAACTCTCGGGCAAGTCCAGGATGCTAAAGCAGATAGAGACCGTTGTCACAACTTGATGGCACGGATGGAAAGACAAATAGATAGGCTCTTGGACCATGTCTCCGGCAACTCTCAAGTATTAGGGGCAAAGAACAGGCACGTAGGGCAGCTGCTCAGAGAAAAAGACATAATCAGAACCAGGATCAATGAGATCGGGCACTACATTACTATGAAGTGTTTGAACTGCGAACAAGTACCTCGGCCTGCCCTCTTTTCTTCAATCATGGAATGTGTCCACCAGGTCATGGCGGAATTGGGAAGTATACAGAAAGATCTCACCCCAAGAACTGCAGCAAGGCCAAACAACGCCCCCCCGGGCGCAAAGATTCGAGGCGTTGGAACATGCTTAGGAGAGTCTTTTGTTTTAGAGTCTGTTTGTCCTTGTACGAGTTTTTCTCCATTGTTGACATTTTGCAAGTGTTTCAAGTTTTAAGTTTGTTGAAATAAAATTCATGAACACTTCATCTTATGTCTATTGTTTCCGAACTACGCCCGGTCTGATTCATGCGGGGACATGATACGTAGGCAATCCACATAAGATTCGACCATCACTAAAAAATAAATAAATAAAAATAAAAATGAAAAAAGGGGGGGGAAAAGAAGTTAAGAGAAAAAGAAGATCGATACAAACCGGAATGACGCATCGCAAACGAATACATGTAGCAACATTGTCACCTGTATAAGTGCATCACACCCAACGTGAGATTACTTATCTGTTATGTTGTTTCGGACTAACCGTTTGTTTGCTGAAATCCAGGTTTTAGTAAAAGTGGTTGACTTTGCGGTAATCCGGCACCACATTCGTACTTCACAAGGTCCAAAGGAAAAGTTCGGCAGCCTGAGAGTACTCATTCCTATTTCACTAGGTCAAAAAAGGGTGCCGACATGTCTTCAGAAATGCCTTTAGCAACCATTCCCGTTTCGGAGGAAAGCTCATTGACAACCATCCCGGCTACTGAGTCGGCAGCTTTGGAGGAGAATAGAATGTTGCGTTGCCGCATGCTCGAGATGTTGGACGATTGGAACAACGGGAAAGAGCCCCGAGTCTGGTCCCTGGGTTCCCTGAAATTCTTCTCAGGTCAAGCGGTATCTCAAATACCCCCATCAATTACCCGCCTACTCTGTTCGGGTATTCCGATGCTACAAACCTCTCTGAATCACCCTCCACATCCCATCCTCGGGTAGCACCACATGATACATCTGCAAGAACGTCCGTTGAGTTGCCAGTTCCAATCACCACGCACCCCACCGCACATGCTCCTTTCTTCGACTCCTCATCCTTTACATTCCCGGCACCACCACTCACACGGGACCATACCCAGGTTGCAGCCAATACATATTCTCAACCACCTCGATATGAGTTCCTACCGAGCCAAAATCCAAAGACCCCCGAGCAGGAGGAGATGGCAAAAAGAATGAGGAGTTTGGAACAAAGCTTTAAGAACATGCAAGGTCTGAGTGGACAGAAGAGTGTATCTTACGCCGATCTGTGCATGTTCCCGCACGTCCATTTGCCATCGGGTTTTAAGACACCAAAGTTCGAAAAGTACGACGGACATGGCGATCCCATTGCTCATTTGAAGAAATACTGTAATCAATTGAGGGGTGCCGGCGGCAAAGAAGAATTGTTGATGGCATACTTCGGAGAGAGTTTGGTCGGAATAGCATCGGAGTGGTATATGGATCAAGACATATCTCGATGGCACATCTGGGATGATCTGGCCAGAGATTTTGTAAAACAATTCCAATACAACATCGATATTGCGCCGGACAGGAATTCTCTATCGAACTTAAAAAGAAGCCCTCAGAAAGCTTCAGAGAATATGCCATCAAGTGGCGAGAGCAAGCGTCCAGGGTGAAACCCCCCATGGACGAAATTGAAATGGTCACGACTTTTCTCCAAGCTCAAGAGCCCGATTACTTCCAAAATATGATGTCGGCAATGGGAAAACCTTTCGCCGAAGCTATCAAAATCGGAGAAATGGTAGAAAATGGCTTGAAAACAGGGCGAATTTTGAGCCAAGCGGCCATTCGGGCAACTTCCCAAGCCATTCAAGGCGGGTCTGGAGGGATGCCCCGAAGCAAGAAGAAAGAAGAATCTGCTATGGCAGCGGTAGAGGACAGGAGATATCGAACCTCAAGGCAGGTATTCTCCGATAGGGTCCCCCAACATTACTATCCACATCACGGCATGGCTTATGCTCCTCCGCCTCCACCCTATGCGGTCATGAACATTCAACCTCAGGCACGGCCACAGCCACCAGCCAACAGGAATCCACCTCCATTCCAGAGAAACCAACCTCCTTACCCAAACCAGTATAATCCACGGCCAAATAACGCTCGCCACCGTGAGCAACCCAAAACGAGCTTTACACCGATTGGGGAGCCGTATTCCACTCTTTTCCCAAAACTCAGGCAAGAAAACCTATTGCAGCCTGTTCCGCAGAACAGGCAGAATCCAGACTCTCCTGCCTACCAGAGGGGGATATACTGTGCATATCATTCAGGTGTTGAAGGACACAGTACTGACAATTGTTGGACGTTAAAGAAGGCAGTGCAAGAATTGATCAATCAAGGGAGGATCGTCTTCGCAGATGAAGACATCCCAAATGTGACAAACAACCCATTACCAACCCACAACAACGGACCGGTGATTGGGATGATTTGTGACGACAAAGAATTTGACCCAGCTTTGAAAGCGATAATCGCCATCGCCAACATAGAGAAGCGTCCCTGAGGCTACCCCGAAACAAGAGAAAATAGGGAAAAAGGTTGAAGCTCTTGAGACCAAATCCGAAAAGACGATTGAATTGAAAGCATCGTCTCAGAAGGGCGGAGTCCTTTACCTCCCACGAGGTAGAGTGGAAAAACCATTGTCCATAGGTGCCCCCAAGAAGTTCCATTTAAAGAGAGAAACATGAATGTATGTACCAAAGGGAACTTATGTGGCTCGAAAACCAGATGAACCTGTGGTTATTGCACGCATGCAACAAAAACCAATGACAGATCCATCCGCAGTACCCTGGAGCTACCAACGAACACTTGTTATGCGCAAAGGGAAAGAGATCGTGGGAAATTCATCTGAGAGTGTCTTAGGACAGAAGTACTTAAACACACAGGAGGTAAATAACGCCACACAAAGGCGTTTCCGTCGAAGAAACCTGTAAGTGCTGAAGAGGCAGAGGTCTTTTTTCAAAAGATGCAAATGCCTGATTACGAGATGATAGACCAACTGCGTAAATGCCCAGAGCAGGTGTCGATGTTGTCCCTTCTAATGAAGTCTACTGAACATCAAAAGGTTTTGCTAAAAGCCTTGAATGAGGCATACGTGCCTATTGAGACTTCATCCGAACAACTAGAAAGAATGACAGAAAGATTCTTCGCGATCAACCAGATTTCTTTCAGTAAAGCTGATTTGCCTTTGGAGGTGCCGCCCACAACAAAGCTTTGCATTTGACTGTCAAATGCGAAGGCTACTATATGAAGAGGGTCATGGTTGATGGGGGTTCGGGGGTAGACATATGCCCACTTTCCACTTTAGGCCGCATAGGAATCGGAGCTGAAAGGATTCGGCCTAACAACATATGTGTGCAAGCTTTTGACGGTGTGAAAAGAGATACTGTCGGAGAGATTGATGTGATTATGACCATCGGCCCGGTGGACTTCGAAGTGACATTCCAAGTCTTGGATATGGACACTTCTTACAATTTTCTTCTAGGGAGACCATGGATTCATGCGGCCGGAGCTGTGCCCTCTACCCTCCATCAGATGTTGAAATTTGAGCACAAGGGACAAGAGATCGTGGTCCACGGGGAAGATGAGCAATCAATTTACCGAGATCCATCCATACCTTGCTTGGAAGCGGAAGCGGGAAGCGAAAACATTGTCTATCAAGCTTTCGAGATTGTGTTGGCGGATCAACACGAAGAAGGGAACCCTCTCCCCAACCTTTTTTGTCTAATGCCTCCATCATGGTGGCAAAAGAAATGATTAAACATGGCTTCCGGCCAGGAAAAGGTTTGGGAAAGTCCCTACAAGGAGTGCCGAAGCTGATAACTTTACCTGTAGCTGAAAAGTTTTTCGGAGTGGGCTTTCGCCCAACCCCTGAAGATGAAAGATGGGCCAAAAAGAGAAAGGAGAAAGGATGGGTTCTGCCGCAACCATTGCCGCATCTGTACCAAACTTTTGTCCGACCAAGGTACAATGAAGAAGAAGAAGACGAGGTCTTTACAGCGGAGGAAATTGAAGACATATGTGGGGCCATGAGACAAATGCTCTATGATGTTAATATGGTCCAATCGGGAGAAGGAACAAGCACCGCTGAGGTGCTGTATGTGGGCCCTGAAGCTAAATTGCAAAATTGGAAAGCCACACCCTTCCCAATCAGGCAGGAGTTCTGGTAGATTTGTCCTGTCGTTTTTCCTTCATCACAAGTTACTTCGGGATGTAGCTTGGATGTTTTTCTTTGTTTTCTTGTATTTTTTTGTTTCCCCAATGTAATTTTGTTTGTTTTCAGAAAATTCCAAGAAAATAAAATAAATATTTCCTTACTTTTGCACTCTTTCTAATTTTGTTATTTATTCTTCCTTTTCAGTCCTAATAATGCGGCTTTAAATAACATGACATGCTTGCGGAACTCATGCTCAAATCCGAACACGCCACCTAATCCGGAAATAATGAACCAAGAACCGGAATACGATGAAGATGAGGCTTTTAGGGAAATCAATCGAGAATTGGAACATTTCGAGAATAAACCTAAGCCAAACTTGAATGACACCGAACCGGTTAATTTGGGAACTGATGAAGAGGTCCGAGAGACCAAGATAAGCATCCACACAGATGAGAAAACACGAGATGCAATAATCCAACTCTTGTTTGAATTTAAAGACGTGTTTGCTTGGTCTTACGATGACATGCCGGGATTAGGAGCTGATCTAGTGGTGCACAAATTACCAATCTACCCTGACTGTCGCCCAGTGCAACAGAAGCAGAGAAAGTTCAAGACTGACATCAGTGATAAAATCAAAGAAGAAATCACTAAGCAGTTGAAAATAGGGGTAATTCGAGTGGTACAATACACCACGTGGTTGGCTAATGTTGTGCCCGTGCCAAAGAAAGATGGAAAAACTCGAGTATGTGTTGACTACCGAGATTTGAATAAAGCGAGTCCCAAAGATAACTTTCCTTTACCGAACATCCACATCCTTGTTGATAACTGTGCCAAACATGAGATACAGTCATTTGTGGATTGTTATGCGGGATATCATCAAGTGTTGATGGATGAAGAGGACGCCGAGAAGACTGCTTTTACCACACCTTGGGGGACTTACTGTTACAGAGTCATGCCGTTCGGCTTGAAAAATGCAGGAGCGACGTACATGAGAGCTATGACTGCCATTTTCCATGACATGATGCATCGGGAAATAGAGGTGTACGTGGACGATGTGATCATCAAATCCAGAACTCAAGGCGATCATGTGCGAGACTTGAGGAAATTCTTTGAGAGGTTGCGGAAATACGATTTGAAACTGAATCCGGCCAAATGCGCTTTTGGAGTCCCGTCAGGTAAACTTTTGGGTTTCATAGTCAGTAGAAGAGGTATTGAATTAGATCCCACAAAGATAAAATCCATCCGGGATTTACCTCCCCCCAGAACAAAGAAAGATGTAATGAGTCTTCTAGGCCGACTGAACTACATCAGTAGGTTCATCGCTCAATTGACTTCCACATGTGAACCCATATTCAAGTTGTTGAAGAAAGACGCTGCAATCAAATGGACAACTGAATGCCAAGAAGCTTTTGACAAGATCAAAGAATATTTGTCAAACCCTCCAGTCTTAGTCCCGCCGGAGCCAGGGAGACCTCTTTTCTTGTATTTAACAGTCTTGGAAAACTCTTTTGGTTGTGTTCTCGGACAACGTGATGCGGCAGAGAAGAAAGAGCATGCGATTTACTACCTGAGCAAGAAATTCACTAGTTATGAGGTCAAGTACACTTTGCTTGGAAAGAACGTGTTGTGCTTTAACTTGGGTCGCTCAGAAATTGAGACACTACCTCCAAGCCCATACGACTCACCTCATTACTCGGTTGGATCCTTTGAAGTATATATTCCAGAAACCGATGCCCACCGGAAGATTGGCAAAGTGGCAAATCCTGCTCACCGAGTTTGACATAGTCTATGTCACTCGCACGGCAATGAAGGCCCAAGCATTGGCGGACCATTTGGCCGAGAACCCGATCGACGAAGAGTATCAACCATTGAATACCTACTTTCCTGATGAAGAGGTAAATACGACAGAAGTTGTTTCGGAAGACAGTCATGCTTGGAAAATGTTTTTCGATGGGGCGGTAAACGCTAAAGGTGTAGGGATCGGGGCAATCTTGATCTCTCCTGCTGGTCAGCATTATCCGGCCACGGCTAGGCTCCGTTTCTTCTGCACGAACAATACGGCTGAGTATGAAGCTTGTATCATGGGTATGAACATGGCAATTGATCAAGGTGTCGAAGATTTGTTGATCATGGGAGATTCAGATCTAATTATCAAACAATCTCAAGGTGAATGGGAAACTCGAGACGTTAAACTCCTCCCTTATCGACGGCACGTGAACATTCTTGGCAAGCGATTTGCATCGATAGAGTTCAGGTATATCCCACGATGTCACAATGAACTAGCTGATGCATTGGCCACTTTAGCTTCAATGCTACCTTATCCGGGCAACGCCCATGTCAATCCCTTGGAAATTCAAATCAGGGAAAGCCACGGTTATTGCAATGCGATCGAAGAAGGACCAAGCGTCAAGCCATGGTGTTACGATATCAGGAGATTTCTGAAAACGCAAGAATACCCAGAACATGCTATCGGAGATCAAAAGAGGACCATTAGGAGACATGCAGGTGGTTTCTTTTTGAGCGGCGAAGTCATGTACAAAAGAACCCCAGATCTTAACCTCTTAAGGTGTGTTGATGCCGAAGAAGCAAGAAGAATCATGCACGAAGTACATGCAGGAGTATGCGGGCCTCATATGAATGGTTATGTCTTAGCCAAGAAAATCCTTCGAGCAGGTTATTATTGGATGACCATGGAGAAAGATTGTTTCGGTTTTGTCCGAAGATGTCATCAATGCCAGGTACATGGAGATCTGATTCATGCACCTCCAACTGAGTTGCATCCTATGTCAGCACCGTGGCCATTTGTCGCTTGGGGAATGGATGTCATCGGCCCGATTGAGCCGAAAGCTTCGAATGGACACCGATTCATATTGGTGGCTATCGACTACTTCACAAAATGGGTCGAAGCCGTCACTCTCAAATCAGTCACCAAGAAAGCGGTGGTGGATTTTGTACACTCAAATCTTATCTGTCGTTTTGGTATACCCGCAACTATCATCACGGACAATGCTGCGAATTTGAACAGTCATTTGATGGAAGAAATATGCGAGCAATTCAAAATAACGCATAGGAACTCCACCCCTTATCGGCCCAAAGCCAATGGTGCCGTGGAAGCAGCAAACAAAAACATTAAGAAGATTTTGAGAAAGACAATCCAAAGTTCTAGACAATGGCATGAACAATTGCCGTTCGCTTTACTGGGATACCGTACTACAGTACGCACATCGGTGGGAGCAACTCCATACCTGCTAGTCTATGGAACTGAGGCTGTGATACCGGCAGAGGTAGAAATTCCTTCGCTTCGTACAATTGTTGAAGCAGAGATTGAAGATAGCGAGTGGGTTAAGACTCGTTTGGAGCAATTAACTTTAATCGATGAAAAGCGAATGGCTGCGGTCTGTCATGGACAACTGTACCAACAGAGAATGGCTCGTGCTTACAACAAGAAAGTACGACCAAGAAATTTCGAAGTAGGTCAGTTGGTTTTAAGACGCATTCTTCCACATCATGAGGAAGCGAAAGGAAAATTCGCTCCTAATTGGAAAGGACCATACATCATCAGGAAGATACTGCCAAGAGGAGCATTATACTTGGGAGACATGGAAGGAAAAGATCCTGAAACGGCTGTGAATGCAGATGCTGTGAAAAGGTATTATGTCTGAACTTGCTTCAATGAGGTCCTCACAAGTCGAAATGATTGAAGGCTTTTATTCCCGCTACCCAAACACTACCAACCCTTTTTGTAAACCCTTTGAGCCGGTTACTTTTCTTTGGCTACCTTCTTTAGAATCAAAAAAAAAAAAAAAAAAAAAAACAAAACAAAACAAAACAAAACAAAACAAAACAAAAACAAAGTCCTGAACTACGTTCTGACTTGATTCCGAAAGGATACGTAGGCAACCTCTCCCTGAGGTTCAGTCACACCAAATCAAAAATCCCGGTTTTCCCAAAAATGAAACTGGGGCAGATGATATTTTTGATTCGGTTTAAGATCCGTCAAGATGATTCCAAAGTTGTAATTTTGTTTACAATTCTTGTTACCCGAACCGAGTACAAGTCCTTCAAGATCGATTGGAAATTGTGAGAACATCATTGTTGCGATCCGAGGTTCCTGGAATGAAAAGAAATAAAATGAGAGAGTCTTATTGGTGAAAACCTTCGGGCACCATAAGACGATGGAAGTAGAGAAATACAAAATGAGAGAGCCTGTTGGTAAAAACTCGCAAAGAGTGCTATCTGGCGATGGTAAGAAGAGAAATGAGAGAGGTCGATTGGCGAAAACCCGCAAAGGGCGCTATCAACCGAAAAGTTTGTTTCACCATGAGAGGTCCTGGCACGGCTCCTTAGCTCGGAAATATAGACCCGTTTTGGTTCATAAGAAAATGGGAGTTTTGTAACGATCAAGCATCTAGTCCGAGGAGCATGTCATGTTGGTTAAAGTCAGCGTATACCTCAGATAAGTCCTTCTTTTCTCCCTCGAAAGGGACTCCTCTATCTTTGATACGTTTTTCCATTCTTTGATTCATTCTTCTTCTTTGAATCCCTTTCGGTTTAATTTTAATTCTGAAAATATTACAAAGGAAGGTGACAAGACCGGTTTTACAAGACTCCGCCTGGTAAAGAAGAAAAGAAAAACAGCCTCAGTGGTGTATTGTTACAATCCACGATTGGATCGTAATGATCGATTGTTTCCAAAGGAAAAGAGTTTTAGAAAGGAAATGGAAATCAAAGGCTAAGGTCTTAGAAGAGACGGAATAAGGCAGAAGGATGAAACCTACACGGAAAATCCCCATGGAATTCTGGGAATGAACCCGGTCAGTTTGAAAGGAAGTCACCCCAAAGACAATTGGTAGCGAACTTCTCAATGAAAATGGGGAAACAATCAAGCAATGAAGATAACCAAGGCCGCAAAGCCAACCACTTTTTCAACTGATAAAATGTTCTTTGTTGAAAGCAAGTCTGTTTAATTGTGCAAGAAGAAGGTACCACTCAAATAAGTGAAATACGCAAGCTTTGAAATGGCTTTGGAACAAGGAAAACACATAAAAAGGTAAGTTTCTTTTAGAGATTTATCCTATGCATTGGTTGATGTTTAAAAAGAATGCCTAAAAGAAGGCCAAAAACAAAAAAAAAAATGAAAGAAAAGAAAATGAAAACTCCGAAAAAGAGAATCAAATCATATCAGTCCAATATCTGTTTGGACCCCGGTCAGAAAAACCGAGGGTCTTTCCGGCCAGAAAGCCGTGAAACTTTTATCCCGGTCAGAAAACCGAGGATCTCCCCAGTCAGAAAACTGCGGAACCATTTACTTTTACCCCGGCCAAAAAACCGAGGATCTGACGGCCAAAAAACCGTTAGATATTGTTTGAATTCCGGCCAGAAAGCCGTGAAACTTTTATCCCGGTCAGAAAACCGAGGATCTCCCAGTCAGAAAACTGCGGAGCCATTTACTTTTACCCCGGCCAAAAACCGAGGATCCGACGACCAAAAAACCGTTAGATATTGTTTGAATTCGACCGTAAAGCCGTGAAACTTTTATCCCGGTCGAAAACCGAGGATCTCCCGATCGAAAACCGCGGAGCCATTTACTTTTACCCCGGCCAAAAAACCGAGGATCCGACGGCCAAAAACCGTTAGATATTGTTTGAATTCCGGCCAGAAAGCCGTGAAACTTTTATCCCGGTCAGAAAACCGAGGATCTCCCAGTCAGAAAACTGTGGAGCCATTTACTTTTACCCCGGCCAAAAAACCGAGGATCTGACGGCCAAAAAACCGTTAGATATTGTTTGAATTCCGGCCAGAAAGCCGTGAAACTTTTATCCCCGGTCAGAAAACCGAGGATCTCCCAGTCAGAAAACTGCGGAGCCATTTACTTTTACCCCGGCCAAAAACCGAGGACCCCGGTCAGAAAAACCGAGGGTCTTTCCGGCCAGAAAGCCGTGAAACTTTTATCCCCGGTCAGAAAACCGAGGATCTCCCCAGTCAAAAACTGCGGAGCCATTTACTTTTACCCCGGCCAAAAAACCGAGGATCTGACGGCCAAAAAAACCGTTAGATATTGTTTGAATTCCGGCCAGAAAGCCGTGAAAAACTTATCCCCGGTCAAAAAACCGAGGATCTCCCAGTCAGAAAACTGCGGAGCCATTTACTTTTACCCCGGCCAAAAAACCGAGGATCTGACAGCCAAAAAAAACCGTTAGATATTGTTTGAATTCCGGCCAGAAAGCCGTGAAACGTTTATCCCCGGTCAGAAAACCGAGGATCTCCCGAGTCAGAAAACTGCGGAGCCATTTACTTTTACCCCGGCCAAAAAAACCGAGGGTCTGACGGCCAAAAAACCGTTAGATATTGTTTGAATTCCGGCCAGAAAGCCGTGAAACTTTTATCCCCAGTCAGAAAACTGCGGAGCCATTTATTTTTACCCCGGCCAAAAAACCGAGGATCTGACGGCCAAAATCGTTAGATATTGTTTGAATTCCGGCCAGAAAGCCGTGAAACCTTTCTACAAAATCCCGGCTAGAAAGCCGTTGAACGGTTGTGAAACCATGATTTCTTACCCAATACCAAAGAGTCTTTTAATCACTTTCTGTGTCACAACTAACTCACGAAATTTTCCTAGCAAAACTGGGGCAGGAAAAATTTCGTTCGTTTGTTTGTTTTGTTGTCTAAATAGGTTTGACCTCGGGATGCAAGGATCGAGATAACCTACAAATGGAACATCAATCCGGAGTGAAGAAAAGAAGAAAAGAACCGAGAGAAAAGATTTCAAACGTTGGAGTAAACAAAGGCGCGGATTGCTCGGAAAATGATTGAAGTAACAAGCTCCGCCGACTCCGTTTCACTCAATGTTACAGAAATAAACAAGCACGTACAGCTTGTGGAGCATCAAGATTTCAGATCGAGGTCTACAGCAAATCAGCTAAGATTCAAGATCAAGTTTTCAAGAGAATCATAGATAGGAATCTTGTAACTCATAGTTTGATAGCATAGCTAGTTCGGCTTTAATTTCTTTTGGTGTAATAAGGAGATCAGTAAGCGGTAAGCAGCAACATGCAGCAACGATAGCAACAGTAACAACAAAGTGTCAGTCCATGGTAGTCCCAGCTGCCAAAACTTCCCGAACTACATTGACCTGATTCCTGTTTAGCCCGGGATATGTAGGAGGCCTCCGAAGCAAAGGCTCGGTCAAACTCTTTCAAAATGCTTCCCACGGAGTATTCAAACGGGCAAAAATCGCTCGTATTTGCTCATTTATCTTTGCACGAAAACTCTTCGTGGTTTCCGCGCAAAGAGGGGCAGCTGTGAGCACGTGATTTTTGCCTAACATGAATTACTCCCACAAAATCAAAACAAAAATTGTCTATTTTATGGTGTGTATTTTTTTTGTGAATTTTTGTGTTATTTTGGTATTTGTTTGCATTTGTATATACGTGATTATATGTGTTTAAATTAATAAAAAAAAACATAATAATAATACAAAATATGTCGTGCTTACATTTCTCATCTAGTTTGAAATTAGGAGTAATTAATTTTATCTTATGAAAACGAAAATCATAAAAAAAGGGAAATAATTCATCTTTTACATTTTTAGCATTTAAATGCCTAATTGTGTGATTTATATTTAATTGATGTTTAAATTGATTGTGTTAATTGTTAATATAACTTAATTAGTATTTCTTATAATTTAATTGATTTTGTAGTGTAATTAGAATTTTTGTTTTATTTAGAAAATTAGATTAAAGAAGTAAGAAAATTGAGAATTAAAATTAAAAAGAGAAGAGAATCAAATTTGGGCCATTTTTAAACTTAATTCTTCTAAGCCCAAATCACATTTGCCCAACCCATCCAGAACCACCCTTAAACCCGCCCAATGCCCAAACCGACCCGGTTAGCCCCATTTAATCTAAGCCGTTGGATCACTTAATCCAACGGTTTAGATTAAAATACCTATTCTAACATACCCAAAGACCCCAAAATCAGATTTTTTAACTCATTCCCAAAACCCTAGCCCTTTCTCTCTTCTCTTACTCTCATTAGTCACACAGCCGCCGACCCCTCCCCCTCGCCACTGCCGTCCACTGGCCGAGCACCAACACCCATCGGCCAGCCACCAATCGACCCTTGTTCGTTTACAAACGAACCAGCCACCAGCGACTCTCGTCCAACCGGTTTCTCCCCCTCGCCACTGCCGCCCACTGGCCGAGCACCAACACCCATCGGCCAGCCACCAAGCGACCCTTGTTCGTTTACAAACGAACCAGCCACCAGCGACTCTCGTCCAACTGGTTTCTCCCCGTCGTCTTCGAACCAGAGCAGCGACCACTGCCATTCTCGCTACCAGCGACCCCCCGCCGGAAAATGACCATTCTCCATCTCCAAAACCGGCGACCCTTCACCAGAAACCTTCTCCAAACTACAAAGATACGATTTAGTTCTATGAAATGGAGATTGTTTGAGTTTTGGAAGTAATCCGATGTGCCGATTAGAGTTCTGTCCAACTCCTTTGTTTTGTTTCAAAACAAACTGATTGTCGAAGCTGTGTCGACGTCGCGCTGTAATGTTTGCTTCATCTCAATCCATGTAATTGTCGCAACTCATAAATCCGATTGATCCGCCAATCCAGGCAGATTCGCAGTCTTGCTCGAGCTTCAATTGTTGTGTTTGTTCGCGATTGTGTTATCTACCGGAGTCCATTTGTCACATTCGTTTATTCAAACTGAAAAGTTGATTGACAGAAATCATCCTTTGAGGTTCATCTCCTCCTCTTCTATGTTTGTTGCTTCGGTTATTTGTTTCTGATTTCTGGTTTGAATATGTTTTAGTGTGCGTATTCGAATCGATTAATATCATCGAATAATTAGTTCCCTATTATCCTGTTCTGCTCGAAAGTATGCATCACTGTTTGTTCGTCGACTTTGTTTATCGATTTTTATGTGTTATAATCAATCAAACGAATATCGTCGATTAATTATATAGGTATGTTTGTTTAAGACAATAGGACAATATTTTTCTGAATATCGATTGATTCCATCATTGAAACACTGATAGTTTGAAGCTTGAATTTTTCTGTTTTTTTTAGGAACATGGATTGGTTATAGCTGTTTTAGTAGAAATTCAAAGTTTAAATTAAGTGGGCTGCTGAATGGTACTTAATACACCCTTAAAGTAGTGAATAAACTGATTAAAAGGGGGCTGCCCATTAGTTGAAATCACAGCCTGTTTAAGCCTTAAACAAGAATCATTTGAGTTTTAAATTGAAAATGTGCACTGCACATGAAAAAAGTTAATGGAATCTGCAGGACAACTAAGTATTTCACTAAGTCTTTAAAACTTTAGAGTTTTTAAATGAAAATCATGCTGAAAACAGTGTTGGAATGTGCTGGACAGATCTGGAAATAATTAAATAAGTTGATGTTTTGAGTCTTGAAGGCTATAAGACTCACAGTGAACACTCTCTGGAACTACATTTTTCACACACATTCACAAATTCTTCATCTGGCAGAACATTTTCTGACAGAAAACATTGAAAGGCAGAAGGAAAACAGAGATATACTAGCCTTTTGTCTTACCATTGTGAGGGGTTTTGTTTTGGGAGTTGAATCCTGTTTAAGTTCAATATCTGTGAAGAATCCTAGAATACATTAGCTCTCATTGCTCCATTTGAGTCCCTTTTTATCCGGTTGAGTTTAGTTTGGTTCTGATAAACTGCCAGCCCCATTTTTTTGGTTTAAACTCAAGTTCACCAAGGTTTGTTGGGTTTTTGGTTGCTGTTTTTTGCTTGTCTGCGATTGATTCTGAGTTACTACTGGGATTGCATTCTGGGGGAGTTTGAGTTGTGTTTAAGTTTGGTCTGTTTGCTGTATTGGCATTGCTTGGAATCTACTGCTATCGTTTGCTTTGTTGCTGCGTTCACTGCCAAATAAGTCACCGATCCTCATATTTTGCTTTGAATTCCAGGTATATTCTTGTAACCACACTGGCCGAGAATAATTGCAAATTGACAAAGGAAGTTGATATAAAGATGTTGAAGCAAAAATAGTTTACTTTTCTTTCCTTTTTTTTTAGTTTTTGTTCTATGATTTAGTAATGTGGTTTTACTGTATCTTGTCATATAATCGGAATTGATTTGAGTTTAGTTTGTAAATAGTTTTGTAAATTAGAACTTGAAGGAACTCATTATGTTAGGCCTTTAGCTTTATTTGATTTCCTTAAATGTTGAAGTATTTAGGATTGTTAAATGATTTATGTCTTTGATATTTTAAGTCATAGTTGTTTGTATTTTAAGTCATAGTTATTTATAAGATAGATGCTAGAATTTCAACAAGGGGTTTTAAGATTACCATCAGGCATTCTATCGCGTTAGACAAGTAAAAAAATAAATAAATAAATAAATAAATAAATTGGGACACACCACATTATGGATAATCTTATGCCAAGTAATGAACCATGATACTCATATCCGACATAGGTGGTTAATTTTACTAGTTTACACTTTATTTTAGGCAATCTTTGCTCCTAAGTCAACAAACCGCAAGAATAAGATGTCATTTTGTATAGGGTTTAATTGGAAATAACTTTAAGGGATATACTCTTGAATAAATCGTTTTTTTTTTTTTTGCCTAGTCTAACAATTGTTTTAATTGGCATAGTTTGAAATAAGTTATCCGGACATATTTTTGGTTTACTTATTTGTCAAAAGTCCGCGTCTATGTTGTAATTAGTTTTTCTTTTGGTACAGTCTCAAATTAATAGAGCGGTTTAAAGTTCAATTAAAGCATATAATTTATAAACATGTATAAAAATCAGGATATTTTAGCCATTTATAATAATTGAAGCGACCGTGCTAGAACCACGGGATTCGGGGGTGCCTAACACCTTCCCTCGGGTCAACAGAATTCCTTACTTAGAATTTCTGGTTCGCAGACTTCATTTGAAAAGTCGTAATTTTCCTCGATTCGGGATTTAAATAAATCGGTGACTTGGGACACCTTATTATTCCAAGTGGCGACTCTAAAATAAATAAAATAATCCCGTTTCGAACATTGTCACTTAAATTGGAAAAACTCCCTCGCGCATCTACCCTCCGGGGTAGGGGGCGCGCCAAAAGGAGGTGTGACAAACGCCATATCAGATCTGTTTGATTCTTTACGCGATTGGTAGTTTATTCTATACATCTTAGTTGATGTCTACACAAGGAAAATTTATCCATTTATTGAATACCACTAATTACATGAATATTCACCTAAGACCATGCAATTTTTTGATGAACAAGTTGATGGACCTTTGAAGACTTGAATAATGGTGTTTGCTTGAAAATATCGAAGAAGAGTATTTGCGAAAAAAAAAACTTTAAGAAAGAAAAGTTTTCCGCTTATGCAAAAATTATTCTTCCTTGAATAAACAAGTTAGTAGTATCACATTGTCCCACATGGAGTAAATATGATTTGTTCATGTGCATCATTTGGCCGACCAAAATTGATCTACTTTTGCTTTATAGTTGCTCCTTTTTTTTAGCACCATTGTTAAACACCTTTGAATAAGATAGTCAATTTTTTTCTAAAGATCCCAATCAAACAACTACAAGAATAATGAAGACCACGTTTAGTTGGCACCCTGGTATTTTGTAGTAGTATTTATTCCTCCCTAGTAATCTTTCCTCGTACAAATTATCTTTCTAAAATAGTTACATTTACATATCATATAAAATGAAGTAGCGTTGGACAAAGAAAGAATAAAGACCATAGAGAAGTATAGATAGAATCCAAGAAGTACAATCTAGTTAGTTTATATCCTCTCGTTAATAAGTTTTGGTATTTTGACGTAAATAATTACTTAAGAATTATGTAAAATAAATGAAAGTATACGACAAAATAATCGAAGTGCATATCAATTAATGCGATATATCAAATTTATCGTGATAAACAAAATGAGAGTTTCCGACAAAAAAATTGGAGTGCATACGTATTAATGCGGTATGTCGGATTTACCGCAAGATTATAATGTATTCCCATCGAATTAATACGGTAGTATTACAGCTTAATCTCATGTGTGATCGAATTGTAATCTGAAGACTTTTGTGCATTTATGTTAAATAGACAATCCGAGCTGTATATTTAATCCTCGTACTGGACACGATCATCACTGAGCTGTATACTTAGCCAGAGAGGCACGCGCTTCTCACGTGACATCCATTCGAAATATAAATCTAAAAAAATCCCGTATCAATCGCTTAAGGTAGTTGTACCATATGAAGTCCCAATCGTACCCTCAGTGTAACATGAATACGGGAACATGCGGGAAAAAGGTCGAGTGTTAACACAACAAGTGGCGGGATTTATGCAATACAAAAAAGCTCCTCCTTCCTGTTGGAGCGGCGATCCGATAGGCGCGCTTTCTCTCACTCACGAGAAAACGGAGAAGACAATCCTACTCTTCCTCTCCCTTTTCCTTTCTTCTCACTCTTTTCTTTTTCTTTTTTTTTTCTCGTTGCTTTATCATTATACAGATATATGATATTTATAAGTTTCCTATTTTAATTTTTCTCTTTTTTTCTTTATACATCATAATTGCGGTTGCTTTGGTTACCATATTTTGCCTTTTTCCGCATGTTTATTTAATTCTTGTCCATGGATCTGAACTTGATACCCGTGAGTTTTCTTTCTCATTTTTTTCCTCTAAACACTCTGTTTGTTGATAAAAGTTGAAATTCGCCTGATTTTGATTTTTATGATTGTGATAGAGGAGTTTGTGTAGAATTCGGATCTGTAGATCGCCGGCGAGCTGCATTTGTGTGTTATTTGACGTTCAGTAGTCAGAAGGATTTTGTTCTCTGGGATATTTTTTCTTCTGATTTTGGACAATGGACAAGAAGAAATATCCGATTGGGCCGGAGCATTACACGCTTTATGAGGAGGTAGGGCAGGGAGTGAGTGCCTCGGTTCATCGTGCTTTATGTATTTCTCTCAATGAGGTCGTTGCCATCAAAATCCTCGACTTCGAACGCGATAATTCCGATTTGGTATACTTCTTCTATTTAACTATTTTCACGCTTTGTGAGATCCTATTCAAAAAAATATCACGTTATTGATTGGTTATCAACTTCCTGTATCTATGTGCTTTTGATTTAACTATTAATTTCAGTTTTTATGGGCGTTAATGTATCTCCATACAACATGCTAGCATTCTGTGAAAAAGAGTTGAGACATAACAATTGCCTGTTTTTATAAACCAATTCAACAGGTTGTTTTGCGGTAAATTGGCCATGAATGGCTCAAATTAAAGTAGTTTTAAGCAGTGAATTAATATTCTACCTCAATGCTTTCTAGTTTTAGCTGATAGAAGCTTAGGTTATTTGTAGCAAGAATAAAACTAGATATCTCCGGGAAAGGAGTAATTAAGTGCTCATGCATTTTGTTTAATTTGGTTGATGATAATCTGATTATAGGATCAAACAAATTGCTGATTCCTCTTCGTATTTATATCCAGAATAACATCTCACGTGAAGCCCAAACAATGATCCTAGTTGATCATCTCAATGTTCTTAAATCACACTGCTCCTTTGTTAGTGATCATAACCTATGGGTTGTCATGCCTTACATGGCTGGAGGTTCCTGTCTACACATTCTAAAGGCTGCTCATCAGGATGGGTTTGAAGAGACTGTTATTGCAACAGTATTGCGGGAAGTTCTAAAGGGTTTGGAATATCTTCATCATCATGGCTTCATCCATCGTGATGTTAAAGTAAGTTCAATTGTTACTTAAACCCATTACTGATTTCCGTGCATTGGCTGATCTTTTTACGTTGGATGACAGTACATACACATTTCAGCTTTACAAGTCTTGATTTAATGATATTAATAGGATGTTTGTCTTGGCACTCTAATTGAAACTTGCTTCACTAGACATGATCTGTACATACATGTGCTTGAAAGTTGTAGTAAATGTCATTTCTCGTTCTTTCGAGTTTGAACATGGATTCCTTTCGAGAAACTATAGCATTCCTGTTCCACTTAAGATCCCATGTAAGTATGATAAAGGACAAATCTTATTCACATTTGGCATCAGCTGCATGAACAACCAAATGTTTCTAAGTAACATTAACTTTTCCATTACCATGCCTAGGTTTATGACGTACTTCTGTGATTATTGCAGGCTGGAAATATTCTCATTGATTCACGAGGTGGAATAAAGTTGGGAGATTTTGGTGTATCTGCTTATTTATTTGACTCAGGTGATAGGCAACGTATGCGGAACACATTTGTCGGAACTCCTTGTTGGTATGCTCTAACCAAAGAATGCTTGTAGAGTTTTATCTACTTAGTTTTCATGATTTATTTGATGGTTGATAAGCTTTGAACTTTTGATCTATTGTGATCCTAACTACTATGGACATGTGACAATAAGTGCATGCATAAAGTGTGCATCTAGAAACTAATATGTTAAAAATACTGATGAAGATTTGCTCATGTTGCTATAATGTTTTTCCATAATTTAGATTTCTTTTACAGGATGGCACCTGAGGTCATGGAGCAATTGCATGGTTATGATTTCAAGTAATGTTTTTGTGCAGAATGTATACTTTTATCTGATGGAAGTCTCCCTTTTTCATTTTTTCTTCTTCTTATCCATTCTCATTTCTCACCGACAGAGCTGATATTTGGTCCTTTGGCATAACCGCTTTGGAGCTCGCTCACGGACATGCTCCTTTCTCCAAATATCCTCCGATGAAGGTGAATATTGTTACTGACATGATATATTTCTTCTCTTGAAGTCCTTATTATGAATTAGTAATGCATTACATATTCTGTGATTGTTAGGTCTTGCTAATGACATTGCAAAATGCACCCCCTGGCCTTGACTATGAGAGGGATAAGAAGTTCTCGAAGGTAATCGGATAACATTGATTATTAACTGATAATGTTATTGGCGCACTGTTTAAACTTCTGTTGCCTTTGTAGTCTTTTAAGCAAATGATCGCTAGTTGCTTGGTGAAAGATCCTTCAAAACGACCTTCTGCCAAAAAATTGCTGAAGCATCCTTTCTTTAAGCAAGCAAGGTCCAATGATTACATAGCAAGAACATTGTTGGAGGGTTTGCCAGCACTTGGAGATCGCATGAAGGCATTGAAGGTGATTTGTCGTGCCACAATCTGACGCTTTCCCTTTTTGGAACCACATGATAATATTGCTTCAGCATTTCTATGCTAAAAAGACTTTTTTTTCTAACCTAATTGTAGAGGAAAGAAGAAGACATGCTAGCACAGAAGAAGATACCAGATGGGCAGAAAGAAGAAATATCACAGGTTTGCTGTGTCATAACCAATTTCATGAGAAAACTGAGATTTGATATCTGTATAACTTATTATTTTTAATTTATTGCCTTATATAACATAATGAATGGCTTGCATGTTTACGCTAAGCGTGCATTAGGCAATATGATGGTTTTTCTATTGAAATTGCTTAGTTATGGAAAATAAATATGACAAACAAGAAGAAGACACGATTTAACAGAGGCAAGTAATTCATACAACTAGGCTCACCAGTTCATGCCAATTGATATGTCATATATCCACTGCTTATTTTTAAGTTTGATATACAAGATGGACACAGGAAAGTCATTTCAAGAGCTTAGCACAAACAGGTTACTAGCAGGTTCCAGAGAAAGCAGTACTTTTGGAGGGAATTTATTTAGTTAACCAGAAAATATCTTGTGCTTTTTGATTAAGGTAGTGCCTTTTCAACATAGTCACAAAGGATTGACTTTTTAGATCCTAAGAAATCTTCCATTTGTGCGACTGCGAAAGCAAACTTCCTTTATTTGTTAAGATTGTCAACTTATAAGAAATTTCTGAACTCCGAGGTGATTGTTTGATAACTTTGATCAGGAAATCCCGAGGCAAATTTCGTTTTATTTTTTATTTTTTTTTGGAATACCTATTCCAAGTTTAAAAGAGAATAAATAAATTATTCTTCATCTAGCAGGAAAGCAACATACAAGAATATTATGCTTAAAGCAGTGATACAAGTTTTAGAACTTGTTCCATACCATGTTTCTCTTACTTTTTTCCTCTCATTTTTCTGCTTCATTTTCTGTTTTCAGACCTTCATCTTTGGTGCATCATTTTAAAAACCCTTTCCATGCCATGTTTCTCTTACTTTTTTCCTCTCATTTTTCTGCTTCATTTTCTGTTTCAGACCTTCATTTTGGTGCATCATTTTAGAAACCCTTTTCATCTTTGCAAATTAGATCTTACTGTGACTCAATACTATGTGCAGAATGAATACAAACGGGGAATTAGCAGCTGGAACTTTAACCTTGAAGATATGAAGGCACAGGCTTCTTTGGTATGTATATCAATTTTCTGATGCACACATACCACAGTAATTTCATTCATATACTAATTTCTCAATGTATACAAATAGAGCTTCTTGGTTAATGGGTAGTTTCTCAAGCTCGATTTTGTTGACCTCTTCAAATGATAAAACTTTCCACCTTGTGAAACTTGTTATGGGATGAAGTCAGTCTAGATTGTCCAGATTGGAAATTTCTTCTTAATAAGTGAAACAAAATCAACTCCCAAGCATTGTGTTTTTATCTTTTCAAAATATTTTTGCTTTTAGATTCCAGATGAGGAAATTATTGGTGAGAAGGACCAAAGTGGGAGTTCGAATGCACTGTCTGGGCTTGACATTCCAGGGAAACAGCTACACAAGTTTCAGCATCAGTTCTCCTTCTCTAGTCAATATTCAGATGCTACCGATTTTGTATGTCTTGATTTACTTTATTCTATATGACAAGTTGCAATTTGGGGTCTTCCCTAATATAATACATCTCTCAACAGGACAGTAACAATCCATCTGCTCCTCCTTCACCTGCTAACCAGAATGTGGCTTATAGCATGTATGTCATCCATGCTGTGTTAGAGTTTCACCGTTACTCTTGTATCATGTTTTCGCTATGCTAAGTAAGAGCACATTGTTACGTTTGCTAGGATCAGTAGCTAAACATTCCTTTTATTTTTATTTTTTTTAACTTTTCAGAATTAAGCGCGAGAAATCTGATGATGATTTAAGCATTGCTAGTTCAGTTCATGAACCTCACATTTCACAGAATTCTTCGCCATGTTGTGAGAATCGCATGGAAATGAATTTGGTGGGAAAAGGTGAACAAGTGGCTGATGCCAAATTGTTCGAGGGCATGCCCGTAAATTCTCGCCAGAGGTATGGCATAACTTGCTCAATCTTAGGCATTTTTTGAGGCATTTCTATATACTTATATGGCTGCTGTTTGAATTACATTTGACTTTTAGCCTCATGAAACATTAGTGCACAATATGTTTTAGCATTTTCTTTGACTTGTTAAATTTAGCCTTTCTTGCTCCAAGCAAATACTTTAACTTGGATTTATGCTGTTAGCAAATCAATTAGTTTTGTTACGGAGATAGTACTCTGTTTGATTTTATTCTAGTGGATGGAAGTGATAATTAACTTCATCCTTTGATTAAAAGGAAATGAATGCAAGTTTCCAAAATGCTTCCTCTAGGTATGGGTATAGTTTGGGCAAATCCGAAATCCATACCGAAATCTGAACTTTATGGATTTTTGGTTTGGATTTTCGGATTACGGATTGGATTTTGGATTTACTTTTTAAAATTTTTGGATTTCGGATTGGATATTGGATTTGGTACTTCGGATTTTTTGATATTCAAAAATCCGAAATTTTTATACTTTATATTTAGTCAATTATCCATAGGCGAATATTAATAAGTTCAATACCCTACCCATTAGATATTATCTCATATATTCAATATATTAATTACTAAGTGCTAGGATACTTTCAATTTGGACATAATTTTACTATTGCTACTTCTTATTGACCGTATTAATGTCTCTGTTGTATTTTTTTAGTAATAATTTCATTATTTGAATACTTTATTTGGATGATTGTGGCAAGAATGAGGAACTTTTTAGGAGATATTCATTTTTGTAAAAAGTAGAAATATCTCAACTTATACGCTCAAAACCAAAAATCCATAATATCCAAACCGATTAATGAAAAAGAACTTGAAAAATTCGATCCAATCCGAGCTTATTTGGATTGGATTTGGATTGTCATTTCTTCAATTCGAAAACCGAAATTCTCATATCCAATCCGAACTGCCCGAACGCCTACCCCTAGCTTCCTCCCTCATTTGGCAGCTCTCTACATTTTGGAACATTTGATATCCCATTTGGGCCCTTATTCATCCAAACTCTTTTGCTGTTACTTTTGGGCGTCAATGGACCTTTGACATCATCAAGCCTGTATTAGGAAGATGTTAGTATGTGGAATTATTTGTTGAGGAGTGAGAAACAACTATGAATAATATCAGTTGAATAACAAAGCAGAAGTTTTCTGTCAA
The DNA here is from genome assembly GCA_032618575.1 of Nicotiana noctiflora. NCBI lineage: Eukaryota > Viridiplantae > Streptophyta > Magnoliopsida > Solanales > Solanaceae > Nicotiana > Nicotiana noctiflora. The sequence continues at coordinate 73,082 of JASVEL010008874.1, forward strand.
GAATTTCTAAAAAGCAAAAGGTGAGCCCAGCTAGGTAAACTGCACGAGGAAAGAGGAACCTAATCAAAGATTTTTTTCACATTGAAATTTGGTCTTTCTTGTTAAACTGGAGCATGGTCTTCCTTCTGGTTTGATTCATTGGATTAAAGCTCGTTCTTTATTAATTCATAGAATTTCAGGGAATCAACTATGTAAAAGAATGGAATTCTAGTGAAACTCTCACCATTTTCTTTAATTTTTCAATTTTGTTTCTAAATCTTGTTTTGCTTGTGCATTGTGAAATTGCTTAAATTGACTTCTGATTTCCTTTTACTTTTAATTAGTCAACATGCAGCTAGCTCGTAGAATCCAGTATTCTAAGTAGTGGGCTAGTGGCATGTTTTTTTTCCAAGTCCCTAAAATTGCTTTTTCTCTTTGTGATTAAGTGATAGAAGTCAATTCCAAAATGTATCCAGTTGCAATGGGGCTTCTGTTCTTCAAACAGCAGATGATGTACCAGCTGAAGTAATCAGTAAACATTCTAGAACCCCAGGCAAGTTATTGTGATATTACATGGCTTTTTGATCTTAACAAATAACTTTCAGTAGATTTCTTTTCTTTAAGAAATAGTAGTATTTTAGCATATTCTGTTTTCTTTTGGTTTAAAGCTTTCTTGCTAAATCAAGACTGTATTTAGCAGCTAGCAGTGAAGATTTTGATGAGAAGACTAAGGGTCATGTTGTTCAGCAGAGAGGACGTTTCAAAGTTACCTCCGAGAATATAGACTTGGAAAAGGTGAATGTATACCTTTTAGTTTTCATTCTTGCAATATCATTGAGATACTCCACCTATGTTAGCTTTGCAAAGCACAGCCATTCCTAGGCCCAGATAAAGGAGGTCAGTTATGGTAAGTTGATGGCCGACATAAAAGTAGTCTAATAGATTCAGAGGATTCATATACCGAACCACAACTAGCCTTTTGAATTGCAATGCAGTTGATATATATATATATATATATATATATATATATATATATATATATATATATATATATATATATATATATATATATATATATATATATATATATATATATTGATATACCTGCCTCACAAGAATCAATTTCTTCCTACAGGTAGGTGCATCTCCAATGCTACAAAAGAGTCAGAGCATGCTGGTTGGTTTCCCTCATTTTTTAAGTACCTTTTCTAATGGCTTTAACATATTTCTTTTGCTCACTAAATGCTTAGCTTGTAAGCTAATTCATTATTTCTTCCGATAATATTTAGCTTACATTTATACCTAACATCGACTAAATAGATATTGCATGGATATTGTAACAGTTGTATCTATTCGTCTTTTTCTCCTTTTTAATAATAATTTCTATTACTACTTCTAAACAAAATGCGATGGATCATGTAGGTGATTCCACAAAACCTGGCTGCTACTCTACCATTACCACCTGATGCTACACCATCAAATCTTCTAACCCCAGCCCATTTTCCAACGTTGCAGAGTATTTTAGAGGCAAATATTATTCAAAGGGTAAGAAGGGAACTACAATTATGACGCATTATATTCAGTTTTTGTTTATCCAATGGTTCTTTTCTTTTTTCCTCCTCAACAGGACAGTATTCTTAAACTAATGAGGCAAGTGGCCCTTGGAGACTCTGCAGGTATGAACAATCAATTCATATTGAATTTTATGCATTGTATCCACTTATCTTGGTCTCACTTTATCTTTTACACCAACCTTGCAGTGGATGCTGGATGCATGCTGTCAAATTCGTCTGGAGTGGAGAAATCGCTGGTATGAGTTTATAGTAGTCTTTTCCACATTTTTCAATCGGAACCATTTAAGCGACTTTTGCATCTTTTTCGGTATCACTGTAAAGTATGTCCTTCCTCTGATTCTTGTAGTTGGAGGTTGCTCATGACAAAGAAAAGGAATTAATTAGTGAAATCACTGATTTGCAGGGGAGGTATCATCATTGTCCAATAATGCCATATGTCTATATTGAAGATTATATCTGCTGACATTGAAACTTTTATTTTCTTGATATGTAGGCTGATACGTGCTCAAGAAGAGCTTAAAAAATACAAAGCAGAAAACGCTCAAAATAACTCTTGAAATAGGGATTGCATAGGGGACATATTGTAATCTTTATAGTTTGAATACAGTTGTAGTGTTCAAGTGGCGTGCATTAAAGTTAAAAAAAGGAATATTTAGACATGGAGTAGCTGAAACTGTAACGGAGAAATGATTAGTAGCAGGTTTTTAGTTTTGATTTGTACAGTTTGTTTCCAGTAGGCGGTGATATGCTGGTTTTATTATTGTTTCTGCTTATGCCTGCATTTACTAGACCGATTCTTGTATATTAGCCTAAATTTTTGAAAACGTAGTCCTTGATATGACCAACTTTCCCATTTGATTGAATACATGCAGAAATTGGTCCTCATAACTTTCGGAAAAGGCTAAATTTTAAGGAGCTTTTAACAATTTGTAGCTACAGTTTATGTATTTACGCTTCGTAGCTAGTTTTGGACAACTCACTGTATTTGAATACACTGTTCAGTTTGTTTTTTCCGCGTATAGACACTGTGTAGTTGTACCCAACCTTATTTAATGTGGTTGAACATAGTATTTAAATGTATTTACACTAGAAATAATGACAGAAATGAAGAATACAATCAAGTTCGATCAATAAATATCGATACCGGATTAAAGGAATCAATCTCATTTGAATTGTTAAAGGTTGTTAGGTTAGTTAAGTTCCATGTGAGACATACGGGCTAGGGAAGTTGAGTCCAAAAGTTAGTTATAACTAACTCTCCCACCTCCCGGCTATAATTGCGTTTTCCCTCATTTGTGAGGTTTCAGAAAATTTGAAATAATAAGATTCTCTCTCTCTTTCTCTATCTCAGTTCTTAGTGCTTAGTCGGGTTCTAATATCAAGCAAGTTGTTCAAGTTCTTTAAGCGAGCTTAATTTCTTTCCATTTCTCAGTTAAATTAGAAGTTGTATCATTTGTATCAGACCCTCGTTCCTTAGATCTGTGGAGATGAGTGATCACAATACTTGTGCAAGAGCTTCATAAGGAAGTTGATATCTCAAGGGTTCGATGGATGTAGTTACTAATTCTGTTTCTGAGCTAAGAATTGCTATGGATCTCAAGGTGGCCCAAGCTAGGGAAGAAATCAAGAAGTTGTTATTGACCAATTTGACCACCACTGAAAATTCTCAACCTGAACTTCTTGCAGAGGATGAAGATCCAAAAGTGATAGCTACAAGACCTAGGGGTTACCAGTTACCAACTCGCGATTATCACACGGAGTTCCCCAAATTTGATGGTTTGGGATTGAAGGATTGGCTGTACAAATGTGAAATATTCTTTGCTGTGGATATCATTCCTGAGGGCTCTAAGGTGAAATTGGCTTCGTGGAAGTTGGAAGGAAAAGCACTGCAATAGCACTAGTCCTTTATGAAACACATGATGAATAGAAAGTGGCCTCGTTGGGGTGAGTATATAGCATGCCTGTATGCAAGGTTTGGATCTGAATTGTTTGATGATCCTATAGGGGACTTCAAGGATTTGAGACAGGTAAATTCCGTGCAAGACTATGTTGATCTATTTGATGAATTGCTTGCTATAGGCCTTGACCCCAGGCCTTCACGTTCGCGTTTATGCCTTCGCGATCGTGTAGGCCAAATTGTGACCCCTATATTTATCTTCTTCGCGAACGCGTGAGGGTGTCCGCTTTCGCGATGGTTTAAATGCCTGGGCAGAATATAACTTTTCAAAAACGAGGGTTCTTCCATTTTTAAAAAATCTCAAGCTAGAGAGCTCGGTTTTGGGAGATTTTCGAGGGATTTTCAGAGGCAACTATTGGGTAACGATTCCTTACTCTCTTATGATTAATATCCACTAATCTAACCCCGAATTTAACCTTTAATTTCGGATTTTGAATGAAACTTGGGGTAAAATCCTTAAACCTTATTGTGATGATTTGAAGGGGCATCTGACCTCCGATTTGGGAGATTTTTATATGGTTAGACTCGTGAGAGTATGAGGGTTCTGAAAATATAAAAATATTTCGATTCCAAGATGTTTACTGAGGGGCATTTTGGTCATTTTATCCATTTTCGCGCCTTAGCTTTAATTTTAACAGTGTAATTTGTTACTTGCGATGTTATTTACAATATGTAATTGGTTTGAATAGATTTGGGCCACTCAGAGTCAGATACTCATGGCAAGGGAATTGTTTCTTAGCGGTTTTGTACCGGTTCGAGGTAAGTGGCTTATCTAACCTTGTGTGGAGGACCTCTTCCCTTAGGATATCTTATATGTTGATTTAAATGCTTTATACATGAGGTGATGAGCGTGTACTTGTGCAAATTATTGAAAATCCACTTTACTTGAATTGCTCAAACTGTGCTTTCTCCATTATTTGACTGATTTAAATGCAAGATTTATCTTGTGTTAGTTAGAGGAGTATGACTAGATAGAATTAACTGTCTAGTTGCTTAATTGCCTTAATTGAAACTACGTGGAATATGTTGGGTCAGAACTTTACTGTTATTTGTAGTTGTGTATTCCATTCTCTGAATATTTTCCTTGTTTATGGTTTTGTTTTTACATTGGGACTGCGGGTTCAATTCCCCGAGATCCTTGTTACTGATATGAGTGGACTGCAGGTTCAATTCCCGGAGATCCTTATTACTGATATAAATGGACTACGAGTTCAATTCCCGGAGATCCTTGTTACTGATATGTGTGGATTGCAGGTTAAATTCCCGGAGATCCTTGTTATTGATATGAGAGACTGCGGGTTCAATTCCCGAAGATCCTTGTTACTGATATAAATGGACTGCCGGTTCAATTTCCGGAGATCCTTGTTACTGATATAAATGGACTACAGGTTCAATTTCCCAAGATCCTTGTTACTGATATAAGTGGACTGCGGTTTCGATTCTCGAAGATCCTTCGCTACTGAGATAATGGACTACGGGTTCAATTCCCGGGAGATCCACGGATAGTTGAGAAACACTTGTTATGTTATTTTCCCTTGTTTAGTTGAATTGCTAATGACTTGTAGCTTCTATCCTATTTTGCTGTCATTTCACATTATTTACTGCTTTACATTGTACGATACTTGTCACGACCCTAGTTCACCAATCGTGAACCTGTCATGACGGCACCCAGTCTTCAAGATTAGGTAAGCCTAACACAATGCGAAATGTAAAACTTTTATGAACAAAAGTTAATATAACAACGGAATAATACAAATGAAATGTAATAAGTGTCGCTCGGCACATACACTTCGCCAAATACCAGAATAGAACATATTACCAAGACCCGAAAACCCACGAGCAACAAAGACTAAGAAAGAGTACAACTGTGGCTATATACATCAAGAATGTCTATACAACGGAAACAAGGAAAATAACTAATATCACTAATAAGAATAGAAGGGGACTCTCCGGATCCGCGGACGTAGCAGATCATACCTCAAGTCTCCTGAAAGTGCTCCTAAATCACCTGTAATGTGCCTGCTCTGATGTACCTGGATCTGCACAACAAAAGTGTGCAGAAGAGTAGTATGAGTACACCACGGCGATACTCAGTAAGTGCCAAGCCTAACCTCGATGGAGTAGTAATGAGGAAGGTCAGGGCCCTACCGAGAAATAATAACACAATGATAATAATAATATCGGGCAGTTCAAATAAGAATAAGACTGAAATAACAGCAATAAAGTAAATATTACAACTTCCTACAATTTAGCTAACAAAAAGTAACCAACACAACAAAATACAAATCAACAAGTCCAGGATCTCCGGGAATTGAACCCGCAGTCCACAAACACAAACACAATCAATAAGAGGAAAACACAGAGAAATATGAAATACATAGCTACAATTTACACCTAAACCAATATCAACAAGTTCCAGGAATATTCAATTAAGACAAGTAAGGCAATTAGACAGATAATCCTATCTAATCATGCTTCTCTAACTCACACAAGATAAATCTCACAATTGAAACAATTAAATAACAAGGATATCACGATTTGAACAGTTCAAGTAAGGTGGTTTTTCAACAATCTGCGCAAGTACGCGCCCGTTACCTCGCGTACTAGGCATTTAAATCAACACAGATGTCCCAGTGGAGAAGGTTCCCCCACGCAAGGTTAGACAAGTCACTTAACTCAATTCTGGTACAAAACCGCTAAGAAACGACTCTCTTACCACGAGTATCCGACTCTGAGTGGCCCGAATCTAGTCAAACCAATTACACAATGTAAATAACATCGCAAGTAACTAATTACAATGATAAAATTACAGCTACGGTGCGAAAGTGGGTGAAATGACCAAAATACCCTTGCAGCCATCGGCTCGGAATTGAAATATTTTTGCATTTTCAGAAGTCTCGTACTCTCGCGAGTCTAACCATATAAAAATCTCATAAATCGGGGGTCAATTTCTCCCTCAAAACCCAATAGTTTGGTCTATGAACTTTCACCCAATTTCACATTAAACACAGAAATTAAAAGGTAAATTTAAGAGGGGATTCGTGGAAATTGATCAAAACCGAGTGAGAAACACTTACCCAAATCACCCAGGTGAAAATCCCTTCAAAAATCGCCAAGAACGGAGCTCTAGAAGTCAAAATGTAGTATTATGAAGAAAACCTCGAAATTGGGATTTAATCTTTCTGCCCAGGCAATTTCTTCATCGTGATCGCGTAAGGAGTATCGCGATCGCGTAGAGTAATTTGAGAAGGCCCAGAAATTGTTCATCGTGAACGCGATGTTAAGGATGCGAACGCGGAGATGAAGGGACCATTGCATCGCGATCGCGTAGAGATGGATGCGATCGCGAGTAAGAATTATCCAGGGTCCTGAGATTACCTTACGCGAATGCGTGACCAAGAATGCGATCGCGTAGTGAGGAGTTTTAAACCATCGCGATCGCGTAGGAATTCATACGATCGCAAAGAAGCAACTGACAAGGCATCGCGATCGCGGGAGCACCATCGCGATCGCGTAGAAGAGTGGCAGAGACACCAGTTGCAGCAGTTCAGCTGTGCTATTAAACACAAAATGGTCTGTTTGGACCCTCGGATTCACCCCGAGGCCCCCGGGACCCCAACGAAAACCACCAACCTACTCCAAAACATGATACAAACTTGTTCAAATCCTAAAAATACACCCTTAAACACGGAAATCATCAAATCAAAGCGAATTCAAGCCTAAGTTTCATCTAAAACTTCCGAAACCTACATGCTATCAAAAACCCGACCAAACGATGTCCGAATGATCTGAAAATTTGCAGACATATCCAAAATCACCTAACGAAGCTACTGCAATTGTTGGAATTCCATTCCGACTCCCGGATCAAAATCTCACCTATCGATCGGATTTCCAAAAATTTCAAACTTCGGCATTTCAAGCCTAATTGAGCCACAGACCTCCAAAATACATTCCGAGCACATTCTCAACCCCAAAATCACCTAACGGAGCTAATGGAACCATCGGATTTTCGTTCCGAGGTCATCTTAACACTGTTCCGAATACGGGCCATTTTTCAACTATAAAGCTCTCATTTAGGGACTAAGTGTCCCAAAACACTCCAAATTCTAGAACCGAACATCCCGGCAAACTACAATAGCAGAAATGAACTTAGGGGAACAATTAAATTAGGGATCGAGGCGTAAATTTCAAAAACGACCGGCCGGGTCGTTACATCTTCCCACACTTTAAAGATTCGTTCGTCCTCGAACGAG